>JAMKCH010016905.1:0-23150 GCA_023653785.1 Ophioderma brevispina
GTTTGTATTATTGGAATAGCGAACTTACTTTTATTATATGAATAGCCAACCTTTTTTATTATGAAAGCGAACCTGATTTCTTATTATGAATAGCGAACTCTTTTTATTTTAGAATAGCGAACCTTTATTTTGTGTTATTATGCATAGCGAACCTTATTTTCTATTATGAATAGTGAAACCTATTTTTAATTGAATAGCGAATCTTCTCTCATTATGAATAGCGAAACCCTTTTTATGTTATGAATAAACGACCTTTTTTTTATATGAATTAGCGAAATCTTTTTTCAAATTAGGAATTAACGAATTGTGCATTTTATTGAATAGCGAAACCCTTATGAATAGCGAACCTTTGAATAGCGGGGGACCCAGATTTCTTGCATAACGAGCTTGAAGAATGTAATTTTCTCGGATCGGTTCGGTTTCGGTTCGGGGGGAGGGGGAAGGGAAGGGAAGAGGAAGGGAGGGGAGGGAGGGGAGAGGGAGAGAGAAGAGGAGAGAAGGGAAGAGAGGAGAGGGGAGGAGAAAGGGAGAGGGGAGGAGGAGAGGGAGAGAGGAGGGAAGAGTGAGGAGAGAGAGAGAGGAGAGAAGGGAAAGGGGATATGAGGAGAGAAAGAGAGGAGAGGAGAGAGAAGGAGGGGGAGGATGGAACAGGAGAGGAGAGGAAAGCAGAAAGAGGAGAGGAAGGGAGGAGAGGAAGAGGAGAGGAGAGGAGGAGGAAAGGGGGAGAAGGAGGGAGAGAGGAGAATAGAGAAAGGGAAAGTGGGGGAGAGAGGGATGAGGAGAATAGAGAAGAGGAGGGGAGATGGGGAAAGTGAGGAGAGAGGGAGAGGAGCCTGAGAGAGGGGGAGAGAGAAAGAGAGAGGGAGAGAGGGATCGAAAGAGGAGATGAGAGATGGGAAAAGTGAGAGGAGAGGGGAGGAGAGAGGAGGGAAGCGATGGGGAAGATGGAGAGGAGAGGTGGAGGGTAGAGGAAAGGAGAGGCAAGAGGGGGAGAGAGAGGGAGAGTGGAAGTGGGGAGAGGGGGGAGAGGCATAGGAGAGCTGTCTTTATGGCATTGCGGACTTGCTCCCCGGGTCGGGGCCCGGGGGTCGGGGAAGGTAATTATGTCCGATGCACAATATGGAGGGTCGTGACATAAACAAGAAGGGAGTGAGTGTAATCGTCCAAGCCTGTTTGGGTGGCTCTCGAGACTGGAATTGAACATTAGGTGATTCCTTTAGTCTCGATGGTATTTTGATTTTTTACTATTAATTAGATTTTTCAAAATTCTGAAATCAGGGGCATTTAAATGCCTGATTGATACTCCCAAAACCGTTGATGAATTCATTCAATTTTACATACGGCAAGAAGACCTCATTAAAGCATTTTGTTATGCCCCGGACTTTTATTGTAGAAGAAAATTTGGACGAAAAATGCATTGAAAAGTCAATTTTCGCGCCATTTCAAAATCCCCTAGACGTTAGTCTCAGTCTCATGTTAAGGGGTCCTACCACGCCTACTGACTCCACGAAGCCCGAAGCACGAACGTACAAAAGTAACACGAGACTACGGCGCTCAGGTTTCAAAACAAAGTATATACCAGACCGTCTGACAGGATTGCTTATCCGTAACATTTTGCTCAAAAATTTCATTCAAAAAACCTCTTTTGATCGTAGTTAATCGCATTTTCGTGAAGTTAAAGTATAAGATTCGTTTTATGTGTGTGACTTTTTGTGTAAAACCGATTTCGCAAGTTATGACAGAAAAATGACCCGTATCATGAGCTTTGACACTATAGAAATCATACAGGTAGGGTCTTAATAGTAGAGTGTTAATTTCGATGGATGAACAAAATAAATCCGAACCTTCCCTCCCCCTCATTTAATTCCCAAATGCCCAAATCGAGAAGATAAGTCGTATCCTCCCCCGGTGGGATCATTGCATTATCAAAGCACCAAGCTGGTACGGTATGCAAGCTATAAAGGCCGTTAACGTATTGCTGCAAACGCGTTGCGAGAAAGTTAGCAAAAGACGTGCGACATGTCGGCAACGCGGTTGCGACCGTCGGCAATCAAAATCATGAATTTCTGGACGTATTTCAAAAAATAGACCCACAACGCGTGCTAGATACTTTCAACGCGTTGCAACCTTCACAACGCGTTGCGAAGCTTCCAACGCGTTGCAAGCTCACAACGGTTGCTAGGGTCCACAAGCCATAGGGTCATAACGTATGCGCAAACGCTTGTGCAGAAAGTAACAACGCGTTCCGACATTTTGGCAACGCGTTGCGAATTCGGCAAAAAGCGTTGCGACATTCGGCAACGCGTGCGGTGTCGGCCATCAAAATCATGAATTTGGACGTATTTCACAAAAATATAAATTCACAACGCGTTGCGACCATTCGCAACGCGTTGCAAACCTTCACCACCGCGTTGCGGCAATAGGTTATGACCCTTATTGATTCACAACGTGTTGTGAAGTTTACAAACGTGTGTGAAGTTTGCAAGCGTTATGTGGAATGTTGCAAGCGTTGTGAAGGCAATAGGGTCATAACGTATTGCCCGCAAGCGTTGTGGATCTATATTTTGAAATCGTCACAGAAATGCCATGATTTTGATTGGCCAACACCGCAATGCGTTGCTGAAATGTCGGCAACCGCGTTGACGAAACCCGAATGTCGCAACCGCGTGCCAAAATGTCGCAAAGCGTTGCTACTTCTCACACCGCGTTGAGGCAATAGGTATGACCCTTATGGTTGTGAAACTTCGCAACGCGTTGTTGACAGGTCTGACAACGCGTTGTGAAGGTCGCAACGCGTGTGCAGGCTTGCAACGCGTTGTGAGTTCCACAACGACGTTGCTAGATTCTTTGCAACGCGTTGTGGGTCTAATTTTTGAAATACGTCAATGAAATTTAGTCATTCTAATGGCCGACGCCGCAACGGTTGCACTTTCTTGCAACGCGTTGCCGAAACCCGAAAGGTCGCAACGCGTTGCTGAAATTGTCCGCAACGCGTTGCGGCAATACGTTATGGCCTTAGGCTTGCCCATAGTCGGGGACAGAATAGGCGACCAATTGCGCGTCTGACGTTATTTGACGGTGCAGCAACAAATGGTCGGCCGTGAAGAAAAATCTGTGAACATTTTTTAAAGATTATTGAAACAGAAAGTTACTTGAGGGGAATTATTGCGCCTGTGCGTCGAATATTCGACTCAAATAGGTTATGTTTTGGACATTTTAAATCAATTTTGTTCGAACATGCCCCGCCCATATACACATTCAAACCAATCCCACAGTCCGCGCCGCGCCCATTGACAAACCTTGATATACGCGCAATTAGTCGGCTAAATTCTGTCCCTGACTAAACACAGTGTTAGATGTCGGCCACCGAGTGTCTTTGTGGTTCGGCTTTGCGGCAGGTCGGCATGTCCTTTGTGAATGGACATGATTATTACACAAATATGGGGGCCGATTTGCGTTCAAAAAGGTGCCCAATAAATGCTTAACATGCTCAGGTAGTGCAAAAGGTGTGTAAAGAATCTGGTAAGAAATATAAAAGGTTATTGCAAAAATGTGTATGGTAGTGAAAAAAATGTTTTAAGAGTATTAGAAAAATAAAAGGTAGTGTTAAAAAAAAAAGAAATGCCTATAGTAAAACGCTACTGAGGTAGACAGGTCAGGTAAATGACTACATGTCATGTAAATGAAGACAAGTCAGGAAATGAAAACAGGGGTCAGGTGAAAGAATACACGTAGGATTACGGTGTACCATCAGGGAAATAACTTTTTACAACTATTTTTTTTCTAGATTTTTGTTCAGGAATTACTTTCTACTAAAAATAATTATTCCTAGCTCTATTTTTAAAGTTTTTTTTATAGGTTATTTTTTTTCTAAACATGTGTTAAGGTGTTTACGGTACGCATGCTCATTCGCATGTGTTCAAAAGTTTACAAGGTATATAGGGGTACGCCACAAGCGTTCGCAAGTGTTTAAGGTACCACAGTCGGCGTTTGCAGGTGTTTAAGGCTACGCAAGCGTAAATAGTAAGTGTAATTGGGGCACACGTCTGTCAAGTATTAAATGTTGGTTCCGGGCGGCGGGTAAAAGGGACATTTTACCCTTTGTGGGAAGTTGGGGGGGCCCGCGTACGGACCTGATGTACTCGAAAACACTGTAAATGTGGGTGCGTTATTTTAAACACAACTCGGCGTACCCTAAAACACTTGCGAGCGCGCGCGTGTACCCGGAAATACACATGCGAGTATACACAGCGGTATACATGTTCCAAAACCACTGCAAAGGCATAGAAGTACCCTTAGGCGCTAGAACACTTGTAGAGTATGACACTGCAAATCGGGCGCGTTCCCTAGACTACTTGCAAATATACTCGCGTATCCTAGAATTAGAACAATATGGAACAGGAGATTAGAGAGAGAGAAAGAGATCGACTGTGGCATAAGCGTGAATTTACTATATAAAAAATCTAGAAAGAAAAAAATAAATCTAAAAAAACAAGTAGGAATTAAATCTAGGGAAACAAAGTCTAAAAAGTACGGAAAAATCCAGAAAAAAAATAAATTATAAAAAGTTGTTATGGATCAATGGTACACCGTACTTCGCTGACAGTTAGTTTTCATGTACTACACCTGCAGTCATTTTTAGCCGGTCTTCATTTACCACAACTTTATTTATACCCGATATGTTTTATTTGCTGACTGTTTTCATAGCGATCTGTTTTTATGTACCAATTATTACCTTACCTGCTTTGACTGACGTGTAATCATTTATGTGACCGTTTCATTCACATAACATGTATTACTTTTCGACTGTTTCATTTACCACTCATGTATTCCTTCAACTCCAACCCAAAGAGTAACTCGAACTCAAAAGCAAACTCGAACTCTAAAAGCAATTCGAACTCTACAAATCGAACTCAAACTCAAACTCGAACTCTAACTCGAACTCTAAAAAGCCAACTATACACTCGACACTCTAAAGCAATCGAACTCTAAAAGCAAATCTAACTCGAACTCGAACTCGCACTCTACCGCACTCATATAAAATAGTTTTTCCCTATTAGAACACGTGAATGAATGGAAATTCATATTTTGAAACACTACCGCCCCCTTTTTTCCTTTACGTGAATTCTGCAGTTGGAAAAAAAAGTAGGCCAAACTATGAAAATTCTACTATATATCATGCACTTTAAAGTTATTCCTGAACTTTTAATTATTTTGACTCTTTCTCTCTTTAACGAAATCAAAAAAACAAACTCTGGTGACTAACCTACAAAGAAAAAAACATTAGCGTTGCCTTGTTTGTATTGACTGGGAAAAACTAATTGTGTAAACCCAAATTGCGGGAAACGTCAGTCACGTCGCGTTTAACGGTGCAACAGCGCAACGTGGACATTACGCCAAGTGACAATACGCGCGATCAGACTCATGGACTATTCATTGGAGAAATTTTCCTCCAGGGCCTATACAGTGGGTAATATGAGAGGCTCAGTGGCAACCAAGGGCGTCGTGCTTCGTTCGATTGGCTACGGGCCTATCTAGGCGCTTCGCGATATAATATCTATGATCGAGCCCTCTGATGTGCACTCGCCGTGACCAATATTTTTGAAAGTTTTGAATCTATTCCTCATAATAACAACTAAAACTTCAGATAGTTGCAATTTTTTTTATATAATTCAGTACAAATGTAAGGAAAGGACATTATGAACAGTCCATCATATTTGAGCCGAAATGAGGGCGAGGTGGACGAGCGGGTCTAAGGCGCTGACCGTCGGAGCCACAGATAGATACAACCACCGAGCTATAATAAATGAACTAGAAAAAAGGGGGGTGGCGCAGCCAGATTCGAATGAAGCGTGCGTTAGTTGTGTAACGAAGCTACGCAGGGCATGATATTTCCCGGCATTCCCGAGCGATTGGGTAAATTTGGGGTATGCGTTATCAGAAGGGCCGATTTGGACGAGCAAATGACAGCGTAAAGAGCACGCAGACAGTTTATGCTGCGTGGATTTCGATGTTTGCACATGATTGTTTCTTATTTTCAGGCGACAGCTTGCTTTTATGTTCATGACATCATTCATTTATTTTACTCTTTCTCTATCATTCGTTTCTTTTATTTCAAGTTTCTTCATTGTTTTAGTTCTTTCTTTCAGTTTTCTTCTATTTTAGTTCTTTCTTCTTTCTATTCAAGTTTTACTTTCTTTGTTTTAGGTCTTTCTTTGCAAGTTTTTTTCTTTGTTTTAGTTTTCTTTTTTCAAGTTTTATTTGTTAGGTTTTAGGTGTTTCTTTCAAGTTTTCTTTTACTTTTGTTGGGTTTCGTCTTCTTGTCTTCAAGTTTTCTGTCTTGGTTTTAGTTCTTTTATCTTTGTTTTTAGTTCTTTCAAGTTTTATTTGTTTTAGTTCTTATGGGTTTTGTTTTATTTCTTTCTTTCGTTTTAGTTTTCTTTTTTTAGTTTCTTTCGTTTAAGTTTTCTTTTTAGTTTTTTCTTTCTTTTTAGCTTTTTCTTCTTCTTGTGAATTTCTTTTTATCTTTCTTTTACTTTCTTTTATCTTTTGCTTCTGTTGTTCCGTCGTAGTTTAGGGGGTGGTATCAAAAATCTAACTATCAAATTTTCAAACAACAGAAAAGAAACTTGGCAGACACACTGCAGTAGACCCGCAGATCAAATCTCATAATTATAAACTTGAGAAAGGCAAGACTGAGCCAAGAAATGATTTTTGTTTCAGAAATTTACATTGCATCAATTTAGAGGAAACAAATGATAAGATCAGACCAGACGTTGAAAATAGGACGTTCACGAAGAAATTGAGCACATGATTAAAACATTACATGCATGTGAGGTCAGATATATTGATCCTAAACAATAAATAAAACAATAGCATTTTGTAGCAATTAGTCTAATGAAAATAAATTTATCTTAGGTTCAACAAACAATCCATGAACTGGTCTAGGATTGTTTTCAGTGGTAACTTTAAAGCTAGCAACAAGGCTTTTGCCGTTTATCACGGCGCGGCCGCGTCCACGGCGCCGTCCGTCTATTTTTTTTTTTTTTCAGTGCGTCACTTGTCTGACTTTCACCAAATAAAAAATTTTGAATATTGAAAAAAAGATACGTTTGCCCCGACTTTCCCCACCACTGCAATCGAACATCAATTTATCGTGTCGGGAAAAACACTCGGTGACGTAGGGAGCATATAGACGACGGTGACACTAGCACACGAAATGAAAGGAAGGTAAGCACGGTTTTTATAAACAAACATAAAATTAATCACTCGAATGTTTCTTACGTAAAATAATAATGATTAAGAATAAACAATCAATATTAATAACAATAATAATATGTTTTTTTTAATATTATTATACAAAATTGATGACCATTTTTAATATCTCGGGTGGCACTATGTTTTTAAATCGCTTGGACTAATTTGGATGTTAAACACGTTATTTTGGGTTACGAGCTGATTATACAAAATGAAGAAGATGGGTGCGAAACAACAGCGTGCATGGAACATGATGGAGGATTGCAGCGGCGATAGGACAATCGACTTAAGTTACATAATTAACTTAAAATCTATCTAAGCGGAGAAAAAAGACTATGGTGAGAAACTCTGAAAAGCTTAAATCAAAAATTTCATCGATGTTTTAAATAGATTGATGAAAATAATATTCAATTTCGAGCCGGAAAGGGTCTAAAC
The DNA here is from genome assembly GCA_023653785.1 of Ophioderma brevispina. Lineage (NCBI taxonomy): Eukaryota > Metazoa > Echinodermata > Ophiuroidea > Amphilepidida > Ophiodermatidae > Ophioderma > Ophioderma brevispina. Next base: position 7,693 of record JAMKCH010016905.1, read on the forward strand.
AGACGACGATAACGTTAAGGCATTTTTACGTGTAATCAATTTGTTCGCGATTCTTTAGTGGTGTGCGCCCTTTTACGCTGTGAAGGGTACCACACCACTAATGACCCCTTTGGCGGCATTCCGGCAAAATTTATCACAAGCAATAGTCAGTAATTCACGACGGCAAATCCGCGGTTATTGCTACTATTTGAACACATTTTTGCAATAAATTGAGTCTCTACCGATTTTATGGATATTGTGCATGATATTCCTGAAGGAAATGTTGTTGATTTAAGCTATTTTGCTTTTACTGGCGGATTAACACCCACGGTGCGTTTTCCGGTTTCGGGTGAAAATTTGAGTAGCGAAAATACTACCCTCCGAGAAATCCGCTAAATATTGCAAAATTTTTTACGGAATAGTTGTAATCAATTTTTGATATGTTATAAAAGAAAGTCTTGCGAAACAAAATGTCTGCAACTACATTTTCTGAAACGCAAGCTAATTCGAGATACAGCCCAAGAGTAGAAACATGATTCTATACACAAAGTCTATGGGAGGTGTAATAGTGGTGTGCACCCTGAAGTGGCACTATCACATGAGCTGCCTCGAGTTGATCAATAAAGCAATATCCTTACACACGAGGTTTACGTATGGCTATTATACCTAATCAAATGCCTCATCAGCCCGGCTCATCGTTGCTTCGTGTACAGCTTGTTACTTGTAATATTTTTGAAGTACTTAAAGGCATTTTCACCTTACAAACTAATTATGATGCTAGTAACGATCGAAACAAAACATATTAAGTGATAAATTTACGTGAGACTGAAAAAAACAAAACAAAAAAAAACTAAGTTGCGAGCCGTGACAGCGCGCGCCCGCGCCGATAGAGTACACGGCAAAAGCCGCGAATATAAGTCGTTGTGTAATCTGATTTTTCTCCTTTCTATCTTGTTTGCTTCTCTAACTGTCAGTGCGTTTTTTATTGTGTTAGTGCTTATTTGATTCTTGTTCTCACTTTTATTTGTATTAATGCTTTTTTTCGCATTTGTTTATGATTTCTTTTCTATAACCTTATCAAAGTTAAATATTTTCACAATGTTTGATTTTCAATTTACACTATTTTATTCTTCAGTTGGATTGCATTTGTTTGTGCTATCTTTGTCTGATCAGACCTACTTTTGAAAGTGCAGGACCTATAGAAAAGACGTTTGTAGGGTTTAAAATATTGCCAATACTCCAGACGTAGCGCTTGAGCCAAAATAACGGGGAACTTGAAGAAGATGGAACACTGAAGAAAGGAAAGAGACTCACAAAAGAATTTGTTGTACAAAATGAAACAAGGAGAGGGGGGGGGGGGGGGGAATCCAAAAACAAATAAAAGAAACAAAAACAACGTGTATTTGATCAAGGACCGCGCGATTACCAATTGCGGAGCGCCGAACGTTTTGGGTACGTTTTATAGGGCGCATGAAAATACGCACGCTTGTCAGCCATTTTTTGTTTTTCCAACTGGGCTTCAAAAAATTTCTACGCGGCGCGGGGACTACCGGCCCGGATACCAACGTAGATGGTGTACGAACAGTGTATCCATGAAGCCAGTTATCCTTGCCACAAACGCATCCAAGGCGTAATGCTTGAACCTGACGCCATAACAAAAATGTGCGCACACGCTCCACTCTGTGCGGGTCGTTAAGCTTGCATGCGTACTGCGCAGTGCGTCATTTTTATACACGTGGTCGAGCAACTGCTGTCAAAGGACCGCTCCATGCATATGCAGTAGATTACGCCAGTAAATTTAGTGAAACTTTGCCGTCCACCATCATCACCAAATTCTTGCAAAAACCCATACATTTTTCTCATTTTTCATTAAAGCTTAGGGCCAAATTTTTCTATAGGGAATGAACTTTATGATCTTTTTAGGGACCCGACTGACCATGATTTTTTCAATTATTCATTTTGTAATTTTTAGGAAAATGTTGACTTGTAAAATTTGTCATTTTTTCTCCAGATTTTTGGGCTTATTTTAGAGCAATTGTGACCTCGGAAAAAAAGCGCCCGACCCGGACCCGACCCTACTAGGTCCCGTCGCCGTTTAAAACAGGGTTTTTCCTCTCACCTTAATTTTTGTTTGTATCACTTCTTTTTAAAGAAATAAAGAATAAAATAACGAATTTTTAAAAAAGAAATGTTATTAAAAAGACCGAAGTCCTATAGACTGCTACCGCAAAAATCAGGCATTTTCAAATGCTATTGAATTTAGCAGTAGGCCCTATATAAAATCTATAAGAAGAAACTCTCTACAGTGATGAAATCCTGTATATACTAATTTTGTGTTGTTTTGTTATTATTATATTACAAAAAATAAAAGTTTGTTTTTTACAATTTTCATATACCCCGATCTGTCCCAGCTTTCCATGATGAAACCCGTATTTCTATTTTCTACCTAGAAAGTGTCAGGATCAGTCGCACCGGCCACGGTTACGTTATTCTTTAAAGCTAGGCCGAATGTTTGCTCTATTTTTTTCGTTTATAATCCTCATCACCCAATGTCCCTTTCCCAACATCTTCTAATCGCTTCTCTCTCTCGCTCTCTCCCTCTTCTCATCATCCATATTCCTCCGCAAATTTCCCGGGAGTTTTGCATCCACAACCATTTCACAGTGTTTTCTATCTTTTTCTAATAACCACCTCCTTGTGTTCCAGCATCCCGTATTTTTTCATAACTCCTCTCAAAACTCCAGTATTAGGAGAGGCCAATGCGCTATTAGTCCTATTTTCTACATATAGGCCTTCAAGCGCCAGGATTGCCACTTTCCGTATTTGGTCGATTTTCAGGAAAACGGTGCATTTCAAATATTTTGTGCCTTGGGTTAATAAGACTTTTAAACAATGCCTTTATTCAGAACAAAACGTAATATTTCCTAGGGCCGTTGAGCTGCAGTTTGGGCATCTAGTTTGCCAGGATTCCATTTCATTTATGAGATATGCTTCAAACATCGAAAAATAGGGAGAAAATTGGAATTGTGTCAGAACACACCAACATCAAAAATGATTTTTTTTTTAAATTGAAAAAACTATATAGAAGCTTCCTTGACTTCTTACGATATCAATGTTCTTGTTTCCAAACATGTGTAGAAATTATTAATGTCTTTCCTTGTATTCTCAATTATTTATATATTTTTGAAAATAGGTACAAACAAATGTCCGATGTTGTAAAAACTGTTATTACGTTATCTTCACAAAGCAGTACAGCAGTTGCTAAGTTTGTTAAAAGTTCTATTTAAGAGATTGATTATGTCTTATTCAAAGGTAAAAAACATTAATGCGGAATTTGGAATAGTGGTTTCTTCAGCTAACAATGACTATTAAAAAGAAAAAAATAAAAAACTTAAAAATCTTTTTTAAAAAAAAATGCGACCTTTTTAAGGAAGGTAGGCCTATTACGTTAGATAGGAGGGTAGCAACAATTTGCGCACCCACTTTATATGCTCTAGTTGAATCAGCAGCCTTGACGGAATTAAAGTGGGTGCAGTATTACTGTTACCCATACGTTATCCACATTCTCAGCCCGAACAGCTATTAAATATTGATCAGCGAGTGCATAGACACTCATTTTCAGACCACAAAAATTACTATCAATTTCAATCAGATACATCTTACTCAATGGGATGGGAGCGGCGTTTGTAAAACACGAAATCGCCTAAATCGCTTACTTCGCTTCATTCTCCCTTACCTCCACTTAAGCTTCACCTGGAGCGAAATGGACCTCTATTGTAAGTAAAAATAATCCTCCGACATAGGCCTACGTAACAAGATCACTGCGTAGCTAGTAGTGCTGAATATGGAAACTGCACAGATTTACAATGCGGACTTGTGTATTCTTTCTTTGATAAAAAAGTGATTTAGCAATTATACTAAAATCAACAAAAGAATAGGCAGTGCGCTCAGACCACGAGGACTGAGAAATCGTAGTCTTAGAATTCTGATCAATCAGTCTCAGCTCGGTCTTCCCCAATTTCCACTTGAATGTCTTGACCAAAAAATTGTTGGCCAACCGTGACGTCATTTGACCCCCTACTCAATGCCGGAATAAAGCCCCGTAGCCTAGGAATATGATGTGAATGGTTAGTGGTTAAACTGTCGAACTATGACATCATGGTGGCGGAAACAAGACATTGCCCAATTATCTTGTATGCATGTGTAGGCATAGTTTTTGTCTTTCACCTGGCATCTTGACCATGAGGACCCCGGTCATGAACATTGACAAGCTGCTTGACACCTCATCGTCCCCCTCAAATTGATCGCCATTTACCCGCGGTATAAATAGGCTCACACCGCCCATTCATCCCGCCATTCATAAAAACTTTTCTGTGCTAGGGACTAATCAAGCTGATAACTGAGGTGACTCGTGCAGGCCTGGGACCGCGACTAATGATTGAGATTTTTCTGCATCAGAAGTGAAAGTTAGGATAATTCGTTGTTTGATCAACAAGTCAAGACATTTTTGCTCTGTGTAAGTTCACAAAATTCAACCAGAATTTTTTTTGGGACAAACACACCAAAATTTTGTATTTAAAAGATATTTGTTTTTAGTAATTGTGGTTCTACAAGATCACCTAAAAATTCTGTGATAATACATCAACACAGGAAAATTTAAGCGCAGGTAGGCAATTTAGGCTTTCCGCGTTTGAACAAACGCCGTAAAGGGAGATGTTAAAAAGGTAAAAATTGTTATATACTTTGTTGTTTATAATCGTTTATTACGTTGAAGGCGTTTTAGTTTACAATCAATCCACTATGAATTTTTGTCCATAGAATGATATGGTGTCAATCAAATATATCGTTAGATAAATATAAAAGGTATCTTAATAGATTTGATTAGATCAGTCTAATTTTCTCAGGCCGAATTCAATACTCAAGTAACGTAATAAACTAAACAATTGGAGGCATTTTCTTTAGTTCAATTCCCTCTCAACTTTAACTCGTACAATTAAAATTGTTCCCCAGCAACCTCTCTGATAATGCCATCGGTTGGCATAGGTTGTTTGGCTTTGAAATGTTGATAACGTAATAAACCTTTTGCTGTACAAAATGTTTGTGTCATACTGTGCAGAACTAAGAAGTGTTGTTAAGCAATATTATTTTCCCCGTAATCGGTATTGAATCTTAAATTTTAAAACAAAACATACAATTTGTAGATGTTTGTGGGGTGTGTCCCTTGGTGTGTCTTATCTCCAAACTGCACCGTTTTCAGAAGTCGACCATTTTTAAGCCTAGCTTAGGCCTAAGTTTGTGTTCATTTTTTTTTCCTCACCCAAGACACACCAATTTCTGGATTTAGACCGCGTGCCTGACAAAGCCCAACAAACTATGCCTATTCGGTCGGCTAAAAATGGCCGAATAACCCCAAAACCAACGATTGCACTCAAATTGATCAAAGAAAGCACACACTGAAAAAAAAAACACGGCCGAAGCGTAGTGCGCATTTCCTGATCGCTAACTCAGCGCGCCTAAACTATCCGCGGCACACGCAACTGTGCGTATTTTGAAATCCAAACACTTGTTCACGCACAGGTCGCTGTCCCCCACCAGCCAATGCCGCAAAATCACCAGGGAGCTTGGCTTCACTCCCTACCCCACAGAGATCTGGAATAATAAACCAAGAGGGGAATCGCGCTGTTATTGACTAGCCAGCCAAGCCGTAACCGTTTTCTCTTACACTTCGCCGCCATCCTTGCTGTTGCGCAATGAGCTGCGTGTTATCGCTGTTGCTGCACAAGCACACGCACCTACAAATCTGTGCGTCGCGCGCTATGTTATCAATGTTGCATTTCCCCGGTGTTCCATTGTCCGATCGACCGATTTTTCTGCAATAATTATGCGAAAATCAATCGATGGAAGAAACCATGCATCTAAAAAGATTCCTGCATTCCTAATGCACAAAAAAATCTCCCGATGACCCCTGTTAATTTTGCTTAGGAAAAGAGATATTTGAGCCCGAGTGATAGCATGTGGCATCGGTTGTTATTGTTGTTTTCACTCGCTAAAGTGTGACGAACGTAAAATACCGCGTGTCTCATAAATATGCATTAAGGATTTTCCAAATACGACGATACGTAAACCAAAATAATATGGTGGTGCCCAAAACTATGATAATGAAGTGCGTATGCTCATTATAATACTTTGGGCACCTTGATTTGGTTACGTTGTTCGGGAGAATCTTCGGGTCTGGGTTATATTTACGTCGTTGCTCCCTACGTGCTTTCGCCCTCACCGTCGGTGCCCTATGGTCGGAGCGGCCCTGGTTCGAGCCCCGCGAGGGTCGGGTTTCTTGGTCATACTCAAATAGTTCCTATAAGGTCGGAAATTGCATAATCACACAGTACTAATGTAGTGTATGGAATTTCTCCTCGCTCCCACCCATTCCGTAGAATGTGCAGGTATATGCAGTGGGTGCCCGGCGCCGAGCTGTGATTGTAACACATACGGAAAGTTATATAAAAAAATCGCGATTTCGTAATCTTAAAAACAGGAAAAAAAGAAAGGGAAAACAAAACTCTTAGATTTATATTTTATCTTCTTTAATAGCATCATTGAACATGTAAATGTTACAATTTGGACCACTCTTGTCGGGTTCTCATCAAGTCCACTACCACACAGAAATCCTATAGCGCCGAAGGCGCTAGAAGGGCCCGTACCTGCGCGTTTTGAGCACGCAGTGAAGCACGACCTTTTCTTGGCATTTTCGAACCTGCGGTGTTGTTATTGTTAAGGGTCCCGCGATACGCTTAATCTTACGCACCGGGGCAACTCGTCGTGCGTGTAATTTTGAAATACGCGTTACTAAGCGTGTATAAATTATTAATTCAACGCATGAACAAAATAACACGAGTACGAGGTATGGATTGTACAGACTACAGTGAGTTTTGTTGTGACTCATGCCGACTTTTGCTTTATGAATTTTTAAGGCATACCTATTGCCAAAAGTAGGATTTTTCTTTTTCTGAAGCATCACCGGTCATATTTAAAGTTTTAAAAAACCAGGTTTTTGATTAAGTTTGAAGGGAGGGTGAAACTCACCTTTTTAGGTATGCATGCGCGGCCCCGAAGTAGTGGCTATGAACTTAAAATTGGATAAATTGCAAGCCTGGGGAAATGATCTAATTTAGCTTCTGAGGTAAAAAATGGGAATTTATATGATTATCGGGTGGGGTAAATCCCTTTTTTTGTAAAGGGATAAGCAGCGATTTGCTAACTCGAAACATCGAAGAAATCATACAAATTCATATTTTTCTATTTTTGTCTGACATATATATGCGAACATAAACTACAAGTGGTTGGCTTGAAATTCCAGTGTATTTAAAGACCAAGGCAGTACTTTTTATCTGATTCTGTTACTTTCTATACGTGCGTATTAAAAATTCCGACTGGATTAAACAGCCTTTCCCGGTGAATTCACAGATTTTCAGCGTTGATATGTGCACCAGGATATAATAATAATAATAAAACCCAACATTTATATAGCGAAATATGCTCGCAGATGCCTCATTGCGATTGACATAGCAAAATATAAAAACAAATGTAAGATAAACCACACTATTATGAAAAAAATTGTACTTAGTTAAACAGACCAAAACAATGATATCATTCACCAAAGATACAAGCATTACCAAATAAAAATTAAAATATTTCATATAATACACATCTGTGAGAAAAACAGTGATTTCAGGAATGGTTACCCAACAAAAAGACACAACTTTGTACACAGATAGCAATGATTGCTACAACATGTATACAAAAGAGCCATATTTGCTAACAAAATCAGATACATGATCTCAAAAAGATAGGTCTTAAGCTTTGACTTAAAACTGTCGACAGAGTTGGCATTTTTTCAATGATATGGAACAGGAATCTGTTCCAACGTATAGGTGCAGCTCTGCAAACGCTCTTCTGCCGTATGATGTTGATGCTTTAACTGGTCTTAACAGTTGTTGTGATGATGACCTTAATACACGTGTTGGTTTGTACTCGTGCAAACAATTTCACTGATTTTGTTTGTGAAAGCAAGGCCAGCACGGCTTTGTAGGTGAGTAGCAGAACCTTATACTCGATTCTCTTTTTCATGGTAACCCAGTGTGTAGCTCTTGAAGAACCGGTGTTATGTGATGTTTTTCTTAACAAGTGCTACCATCCTTGCAGCTGCATTCTGAACTTGCCTGCAGCAGTTTACAAATCTCGCTCTCCGGTAGTCCATACAGTACGCCGTTGCAAAGATCAATTCTTGAAAACTGACAATGCCATGTAAAAGCTTTCTGCAGAATTGCGATTTAAGAACTTGCGGAAGGATTGACCGATCCCTGCGCGGCAATATTGCGATAATGGACATATTACTGTTACATGTGAAGAGGAATGTGATGGATTGTCTATGACGACACCTAAATTGCGTGCTTTAGAGACCGCATTCACAACTGTGGATCCAATTTGAAGAGAGGTAATGGTTGATGTTGTTGCCAAATACGGGAGGTGATGTGAAGAATTTCAGTTTTTCCCTCATTTAATTTTAATGATTCGATGTCATCCACTGCTTCACATTCGCGAATACAGTGCGCAAGGTTGGCAGAATTTGCATGATCCTTTTTCAGCAGCATAATATCATATACAGTGAGTGTATCTGCATACACCATCAGCTGAATGCCATCATGAGATCTACCAGTGTGGCAGTGAAACATGGTAAATCCCATTGGTGTTCCAAAAAAACTGACACCCTGGAGGGACACCATTATCAAGGCGAAGAAGAAGCTTCAGATGAATCACAGATGACCACAGATTGAACACGGTCTGAAAGGTACGACTTGAACCACTCATGTGCAGTACCAGATATTCCATAGCAACTGTTCAACATTTCGGAGTAGTACAGTATGATCTATTGTATGATATGCGGCTGTAAGGTTGAGAGGACCAAGACAACATCCCCGTGTTTATCAACGGCCTGCAAAATGTCACTGGTGACACGGACAAGAGCAGTCGCGTTGAGTGGTTGCTTACGATATGCAGACTATCTGTTACTATAAAGATCATTGGTCTCCCGGTAGTCACTCGTTGAACCAAACCCATCGACCTCAGTAGTTTTGACAGGAGGAAAAAGATTTGACACTGGGCGAAAGTTTTTCAGACAGTTACTGTCGAGATTAGCCTTCTTGATGAGTGGTGTAAGATGTGCTACCTTGAAAGATCTTGGTACCTGACCAGATGTTATCGATTGATGATGTCTGTGATAACTGGAAGGAGAGAGTCAATAAAGCCTTTCAGAAGCCATGTTGGGATAGGGTCAAGGGCACAAGACTTGGCCCTCGAATCCATGATGATCTTATGTATTGCTTTCTTGCGACATAACAACAAATTCAGTCGGGACGGAGCATGTTGTTCAACTTCATATCAGCCGAAAAGCATCTAAAGAGCAATTAGATCTTGTTCACCTTTTGATCTTGTCTGGGAAAAACCACCTGAGAGAAGTCATCTGTGAGCTCCTTAACCGAGTCGTGTGCCGGAAGGAGGGAAGGATCTTTGAAGTTTTGCGGCGAACATTCTGTCGACAAGTGAAACAATTTTTGCCTTGTCCACAGTCATTTATCTGCTTGACTTGTGATAATTCCGCTTTATGGCTTGCTAAGGGACTGCCTGTAGAGACAACATGCATCTTTGATACAGTTGTCTGTGTACTTGAAGTCTTGAAGACACCCACTTACGCTCACAAGCACGTTTTTCCGCCTTAAAATCCCTGAGAGGAGTCATCATACCAAGGAGTTTGCGGCATCAAGGGATGGAAAGGGTTAACAGAGGCGGCAGTACAAAGAAGTCCTTCAACACTTTATCGTACTGATCCACAAGCAGTTCAAGATCAGATGCAGGATTCTGATGAGAGACGATTGACTCAATGTCCCACTGGAAAGAGTATTATGTCAATTTGACGAAATTTGCGAAACGTGATCGTATGTTTCACAGATGGGAGACGGGCAACTTCAAGGAACACATGTGTCGCAAACTGATCCGGAGGGAGCTCATTATGAACAGACACAGATGATATAATGTTGTCAGATTAAAGGGTAATTCTAAGATCTAAGTATGTCCACTGACATGAGTGGGTCCGCTAACGTGTTGTACGAAACCATTGAGCTAAAGCATTTACACATTTTGCTAGCAAGCGGATCCTGTGGAATATCCATGTTGAATATTAAAGTACCAGCGAACACAACACATCCCGAGATGTTGTTGGCAAACTCAAGAAGTGATGCAAAATCAGTGAAAAAGATGTTGCGTGTTGATAAAATAGTGAAAATGAAAAAGATGATCAACACAGTTTGACCTCAACACACACACATGATCTTTGTTATTATGTTACTGGTGTAAAACCACAATCAGCAGTTTTTAGTTTAGTGCAATTGAGACGCCGCGCGTGTATGTCTATTTGAGGGAGACGGTATGGCAACTTTCCTCAAAGACTTTTGGTTTTAGGGTTTTCTACATTTAAACAGTTAGAATTGTACACACTTTAGATCCCTGATTTGTAAGTTAAAATCACGCATTTCCACATTTTTGCGAGTCTCTCGCATATCGCTGCTAATCACTTTAATATACAGAAAAGACGGAACAAGTTTGAAATTTAATTGTTGAGCCCCCAACCCCCCACCCCCCACCCACCCCCCCCCCCCCCCCCCCAACCCCCAACCCCCCCCAACCCCCCCCCCCCCCAGATTTTGGAACGACGGTTAGAGATAGTGCCGGAAAAATTGTCCATTTGCGGGGGACCAATTTCAAACACCCCCTAAACCTAACTCTGACAGTATAGTAATAAGTAAATATTGCGTATTCCACCGGCCTGACTTGCAAATTGTGTATATCAAAAAACCTTATATTGAAATCTCTATGCATTGCTTATTTGTTAAGAGTAGCACAAACTAACAACTCAAATACCATATATTATCTTATGTTCCATAACTTCAAACCGGATGACGACGAGGGAACGATCGGCGATTGTTGGCTATATGAAAGAGAGTTGCCAAGTTTTTACAAAACATCATTACAAGTAAATGTACTAAAAAAATACCTTAAGAATGCTACTAATAGTACATTTCTTTCCACAATCAAATTTAAAAGTAAATATAAAATGTATTTTTAAAAAGTTGATGGAATTATTCATAAGAATTCATAGGCGTCCCGTAATTCAAGCCAACATTTCCAGTAGTCTACACCTAGGAAATAACAATCCAACATCATGCATAAATGTCTAATACACACTTGTGTTGTTTAGTAGCGCGAAGAGAGCAATCGCATCTCGCAGCTGGCACGCGTTCAATGCTTAGAGGCATGTCGCGCTCAGCTCATGAATATTTATTGGAGGAAATTTTTACTCCAGCTAATACAGCGTGTATAGGAGAGGCTCGGTGCGCAACCAAGTGCGTCGTGCTTCGTTCGATTTGGCTACGGGCCTATCTAGCGCTTCGCGCTTATAATATCTATGCACTACCATTTAAACACTGCCCTCAACATTGAGGGACAGTCGGACCGAGGCCTCACCCAGACGGGGTGAGTTTCCTCTCCCATTATTACAGACTCCCTGTTTACACCCTATATGAAGCTTGGGTCAGGGGTTCTTGTGGCCAATTCTTGGTTCAATCTGACCACGCATCTGCCACTAGTAGCATTTTGAAGCAAGGTATAAAAGAAAGAAGAAGAAAGTCTGGAAATCGAGAGATCAATTGTAACAAGTATTTAAACAAGTATTTGAACAAAACTGTGCCGGGTCGCGGTATGATTTTAAAGAAATTGAAGGACAACATGAAAGAGACATTAAAGTATAGCACTTGGTTTTCTAGTTGGGAGTTGCACTTTTCTTGGTAAAACATGTATAAATAAATAGAAATGAATATAATATCAGATTAATGGAGATGTTTTGATGTGTATGCCATTGTAAAAGGTGGAAGATTGCAATTTGTAAAAATAATGTGGCAAGAAAACATTTCATTTACAGAGGTTTACTTAATTTAACAAAACAATTTTTTGGTATGAAAATACATTTTGATACAAGAAATAGATAAAATCATGAATTTGGTGATGTTATGGTTATTAAAGGGATATTTAGAGATTATTTTGGTGGAGAATATGACAAGAATAATGCACAAAAATGTTTTTCGGCGAAAAACATGACATGGCTGAATAAAAATATGGGATTTCAAATCGCCAAATTAGGTTTATCAATTTTGAAACGCTCGGTTTGTAACAAACCTGGCTTTTCGATAAAAAAAAGGGTGTTTAAAAACATGATTTTTCGACCAATAAATAACTTGAACCAAGCTTTTTGATGAAAAGCCAAGTTAAGAAAAATAATTTTCAAATCGATAAACCAGCACATTATTTCAATGACATACTATATTATACCAGTTTCATTAAAAATATTAACTATGTGAGTAGCTCGAAATTATTTAATTTATTTAAAAATAGCAGCTTGAAAAAAATCCATTAAATAATTGTTGTAAAAAACATAGGGCCATCATTGGCACAACACCAGTACAACATTGGTTACAATCATTGGTCCAATATTGATATAATATTGGATGGCTTGAAGGTGATACCAGAATATATTGGATGCGCTACAGTATGAAAATATCGGATGTTTGTCTGATTTTTTATTCCTGTCAGTAAACGCATATATTAGGGGTGGGCAAGTATGAACTTTTTTTACAAATCTTTTGTAAAACGAGCATATTCTATGGCCATTTTGGCTCCTGAAAATGAATCAGGCAAGCTTTTCCACTCAAAATAAAATTTTAGGTTGGTTCCGTGGAGTTTAAAGGTCCCAGGAAATGCAAATAGAATTGATGTGGTTTGTGTCAAGTCTACAAGGAGGGGCGAGAAAGCATTCAATATTTGGTTTGATGATGACATCATTACACACAGGAAAAAAGTGAGTCACTTGTCCGTGTCCGTATATTGAAACACTTGGTCCAAAAATGAGTCAAGGTGACTCATTTTGAGGCAAAGTGTTTCACTATACGGACATATTGACTCACTTTTACGCATTGTGTGACTCACTTTTTTTCTGTGTGTAATGACTATTGATTTTTCAGAGAGTAATAGAAAATTCCAGGTGACTAGTGTGAATCTATTCATGGCACTGACCGAAAATCAATAGTTTCACTAATGATGTCACTGGTAGTGTGTTCTTTTTTGTGGCCCTGTTTATTGGAATGGAATGCCCCATAAAGATTTTGACTAGGTTTATCATCTCATTTCCTGGGACCTTTAAGTTTTGTACATGAAGTCTATGGGGCTTTTCTGCTACTTTTGGAAAAACAAAAACAAACATGATCTTCATCCTGGATTTTGCTAGAAACTCACCAATAGGTGCTTTATAGGTTTAGGCAAATGATTGTCAAAGAAAAAAATAGCAAATTTATTCTCAATGGCAGAAAATACACTTCTTCCAAAATTCTTCAATGGAGGCAATGCAATGCACAGAACAACCAAAACAAAGACCACTAGTTTGTGAGTGAGTGACAATTGAAGGAGTCTATTGTTGTAAGGTCAAGCCTTTGCAATCAGTTACATAACTTGCTAATACCTGTGAATGGTATTGGGGTGTTTTCATATCAGCATGTGCATGTGCGCTACTATTATAAACATATGTGACCCACTTTTACAAACCCAACAGTGACAAACACCCCCTTTTTGCAATGAAGGTTGTTGTGAATACTAGCACCACTGGCGAGTGCCAAATTGTGTACAACGTTTTTCTATGGAGTGTGAACTGCGCACTATGATGAGATTGCGATTTATTCCGTATTGAAATACGTGTTTACACAATTTGGCACTCTACGACCCTCCTAGTTAATCACATAAGATATCAATCAGTAGGTTCAAGACCTTATTTGTTATGCCTTGCTATTCAAATTCACCCAACCAAAGTGGGCAGAAACTGTTAGGCAAGCGGGACGAGAGGTTGAAAATTCCAAAAGCGGCAATGGTCCCACAACATCAATTTTTTGTGAGAAATTAATAAACAACATCCTAGCGCATACACCTGTAAAATCTGCAATAATTTGCATATGTAGAAATATGATTTTTTGACCTAATTTGCATGCAATTTGCATAAATGGGTGTTCCTGGGGTTGTTGGGCATTTTCTTCTATTACATTAAATGCAGAAAAGCTACGGACATGTGGTTTTTTGCATAATGTTAGGAATGTATTACTTTATCAACATAAAGTAGAAGTTTTCCAAAGTTAAGTAACTAAAGGTTGTTAAATTTGTAGTTTTCAAGCAAAAAATAGGTTTTTAAGCAGTTTCGTCGAGTTTCGGTTAATTTCCTGCTTACCATAAAAAACCTTTGCATTTTCTTTTTAGTTCAAACAAAACCCCACGTTTATGAACAGTCTACACCCCAAATTTGACTAGATATAGTTGTGGTCAAAGACCACGAAACCAGCCGCGTATAGCTTCAAACCCAAGCCTAAAACTAACCCCAGCTTTGAAACCTAGCCCCAGCTTCGAAACTTAGCCTAGCTTCGAAACCCAACCATATCTAGATCTGGAGACAGATATGAGCACAGTCGAGGTAGTGACCTTTGACCCTAAACGACCTTCGATCTCGAAAATATTTAAACATATTTGGATTGTCATAAGGATCATATTAAATTTCTGTCCATTAGTAGCATTTTGAAAATTTGACCTTTGACCTCTTAATGACCTTTGTTCTCAAAAATATTTTCAACATGATTAGGATGTCATAAGGATCATTTCAGTTAAATTTCAGCTCAATCGGAGGATTTTGAAAAAGAATGACCTTTGACCTCTTAATGACCTTTGATCTCGAAAATATTTCAACATGTTTAGGATGTGATAAGGATCATTTGAGTTAAATTTCAGCTCAATTGGAGCATTTTGAAAATTTGATCTTGACCTCTTAATGACCTTTGATCTCCAAAATATTTCAGATATGTTTAGAATGTCATAAAGATCATTTCAGTTAAATTTCAGCTCAATCAGAGCATTTTGGAAAATTTGACCTTCGACCTCCTAATGACCTTTGATCTCGAAAATATTTCAACATGTTTAGGATGTCATAAGGATCATTTCGGTTAAATTTCAGCTCAATCGGAGGCTTTTGAAAAAAATGACCTTTGACCTCTTAATGACCTTTGATCTCGAAAATATTTCAACATGTTTAGGATGTCATAAGGATCATTTCAGCAAAATTTCAGCTCAATCGGAGCATTTTGAAACTTTGACCTTTGACCTTTGTCTTTTTCATTTTCTCATTTTTATTTTTTTTACAATTAATAAAGAGTGGTAATCTATTATAACCATGCTACGCTACAAAATCAACTTTAATATTCTTTTTGTTTTATTTCGCATTTTCTTGACTAAGGAGAAAAACATAGAACCGCCATGCATAAGCCATCTAAATTGAAACCTTCCCC
>JAMKCH010016906.1:0-51123 GCA_023653785.1 Ophioderma brevispina
GCACGACCTCCCGAAAGTGATCACGCCGTAATACGACCTCATACGTAACATGTTTTTTATTAAAAATGGGCCGACTCGCCACGCTTATCCTCGCTGTTGTCGAAAAGACAACAAATACATAGACGGCGACAAGGTAGCCATGTAAATGCAGTATGATTCGGGTCCTTTAATTTGATGGATTAAATGTAGTTGTTGGGAATTTAAGAATGATGAAAAACACATGGCTCCAAACATACATCTGTCCGAAAACTGGCGGTGTCCGATAATAGGGCCGGCATACCCTAACCTTTATAAGCCACAAGTGGCTGGCCTTTTTATTTTTCAAATAAATAAATACGCAATGTCAATTATTACAATCACAAGGCAGACACACACACACGACCAAAGTTATTCCCTATACAGTATGCCGACTTTCAAGCAGACGACACTACAAATAACAGAGTGAACTGCTCTAGCAACAGGCGCCAAAACGCTGACGGTTCGTACACAAAAATTGGATTGCTACACGTTGTACTACAGGCGCATAGGCAAATAACGTAAGAAATCTTACACTAAGGGGAATAACTTACTTGATTGACATGAAAATTGACGTAAGGACGCTGACCGAAAACTACCCTGCTTGTATCCGTTCGGCTCGTGGGAGTCTTCTAAAAAGCTCGTTTATAAAGTATTGAAAGGATGAAATTGAAACATAAATTGAGTTTTTTAACTGTGCAGTTTGTGACTGAGCAATATCGAAAACGCAGGACAGATTGATTCGCAATGAAAACAGACGCCCAAGTTGATGAATAGATAATTCTCTTCCGGCAAACCCTGCCTGATATCAGATAACACTAGTACACATACACATAAATAGTAGGTTTCAAATGCGAGTTCAGGCTTTCGTGATACACCCAAAGTCATTTTTATAGAAAAATTATTTTGTTGAGTTTTGTTGCTGCATCGTCAAGTCCGGCCAGTTAGATCAATCTCAAAAGGTTTTAAAGGGCAAATATGATCAAGGGCATCCCCAACCCATAAAAAAGGGGGACCTCAACCGTTCAATAAAAGTGGGAATGGCCCCGGATAGCGCGCGCATGTGGGTTGGTGCCGATGGGGGGCCTTGGGTATAGTCGCTTTCCAATATTATATTTTATCAGCAAAGGGTTGGTTTTGATTGAAGCATCTAGCACATGTAAGTATTCAATGGAGAGTGTGGTAATAAAAAAGTCTAAAATCCAGATTTTAAATCAAAGTTTGATAGAGGAAAACATAAGTGCCTATAGCGACATAAATGGAAGGTGAAATATAGCAAAAATGGTACTTAAATAGTTGTGGTGAGTATCGGAGTGGGGGGTGGCCTCTGCGACGCAAAGCGCGTACTCTTGCTATATTCATCTCCAATAACAGTTGATCCCAATTCCATAGCAGCACCCTGTTATAACTGGTAGATGCTATTTCAGCATGGTACTGTTTTAAAACTGACTCAATGTATACACTGCATTACAGTGCTGACAGCAGTACAGTGGAACGGGTTTACGTTCCTTAAGTATTATATACGTCTAGCCCTTTTCCTTTTCCTAATTATCAATTGTTCTTCTTTTGGTTTCAACTGTCCTTATAATTACGAAAGCGGTCAGAGACCGCTTATTTAAAAAACCTCTGATATTCATCCAAACCGTTTTTTTTTTCCGAAGTGGGTCTCCTGGACACTTCCGTAAAAATATAATGGTCTTATGAATATTCATAGTTAAACAATAGAGGACAATTGAACAAAGGAAATTTCTAGAAACACCTCGGCCTCAGGGTGGTACATGAAAAAAATAAACAATAGTGAAGAACTCAATATAAAAGCAATTGTGAACAATATAATATCAAGGTTTTTATTTTAATCTCAAATCGTGGCCTGTAGCCAAATTGATAGAACTTTACAACTTAATACTTACTAGACAGAAACAATACAACTTAGAGGCAGCAGCATCTTAAACCGCGCCATAATGCAACATTCAAACACACTACCGAATACCACACACCGATGGGAGTGCAAGCTTTCATGGTTCATTTGCCCATTTCAAAATGAACCATGGAGAAGTGACATTCAGGTTTTAATCAATATCTGTTATACAATCCAATCCCAAATGTAGTTCCCCGAATTAAATCCAGCAAGTGGTCCCCGGAGATTCGATCCGAGGAACTTGTTTGCTCCAGAGGTAAGCTTGCTAACGCGCTAGACCACGCCACTTCAACACAGATTCCATGTACTTGTTATAGCTTATCTGTCGATTACGATTCATCCAAAGTAATGATTGTAAGTTATGTCAAATTTCTCTTCACGATTTTAAAGGGACAATCGAAACATTTTGATCCTTTATTGTTGAAATCAACAACGATGAAAGAACCAGGTGACTCAATACCAAAGCTTGCATGTGATTGTCGGATTACCATCTACTGGTTAGATAATACATGTATATCGACAACGAATCACCTAAATAGTGATTCAAAGTCCATAGAAATCTTAGGTATTTCATACAAAAGCTTATTGTGATTGTCGGATTAACCAGCTTCTGTTTAGGTATACATGTTATCGACAACGATCACCGAGCTTGTGATTCACAAGTCAATGAAATGTTGCTTTTACTTTAAAATGGTAACACTTGAACAATTGCTACCCGAAACGCCAGATTCACTGAATAAGGGATTTAAAAATAAAATTAAGGGAGAACGTATAAAAGAGCAGGGAATTTCTGCCTTTGCTTTCTTTATGCGCAATCGTGTGCAGTGAAGCAGTAAGGCATAGCCTATTAAGAATTGCCTAAGATAGGATTATTTCGTTAGCTCAAACTGCTTAAGCCAAACCTGCGTAAAAGCATTCGGTACGTGCACCGCGGTAACTCTGTATCAAGATCTTTATTCCGTTGTGTCAGAATCCAGGGTCAGATATATGTGTGAAGGGTTATTTGAACTGACCCTACTTAAATCCTCCAAACCTGCCTACTAATAACCATGAGACACGGCTTAACCCGTCAATAGGATAATCTTCTCAATAGATGGGACCCCTTTCTAAATCAGCTCAGGCTTTCCTCGACAATATGATTATCTCTCCAGAAGATTAAACCTATTATCGACTAGATCCTTGTTATTAGACCTTGCACAGTGAACATTAACAGCTACATTGTGTTTTTAATTGAGAAAAACGTAACGCTGATTCAAAGATATTTAAAAAAAACGAAATATATTCTCATTTTACTGATTATAATAACATCGATTTTCGTTCTTGTCACGAACTTATATTTAACGATAAAGAATTCAAAACACAACCGTTCTTAAATAATGGGAGTTTTGATAAGGTCCTGGCTTCCCTGTTAGACTCCGACCTAGCGGCTCGCCGCTAGTCGGAGACTAACAGGCTCACCAGACCTTCTCAAAACACCATTATTTTTCATAACGGTGGTGCTTCGCATCCTTTATCTATTACATACACGGGTATTTCCAACCCTGACTTAGTAGTGTTTTCTCTTTACTCTAAAATAATATTGATCCATTATTTTAAAAGGTCTGGTTGGATTCGAACCTGTGATGCTGCATTATATTGATG
Organism: Ophioderma brevispina; assembly: GCA_023653785.1. Lineage (NCBI taxonomy): Eukaryota > Metazoa > Echinodermata > Ophiuroidea > Amphilepidida > Ophiodermatidae > Ophioderma > Ophioderma brevispina. The sequence continues at coordinate 3,575 of JAMKCH010016906.1, forward strand.
ATCTTATCCACTACACTATCGAGGGAGATGTAGGAGTGATTGATTTTTAATCCTACATAAGCTTTACAGAATGAAGCGATAATACTATTGTGATTATGAGAGCACTGTATGCCAGTTTATACATTGAGTCAGTTTATAACAGGTACCTGCTGAATAATAGCATTTACCAGTTATAACAGTTTCCTGCTATGTGAATTGGGTGACTGTTCTCCCTCCAGTTGAAGTTGATAAAAATAATTGGCTATTTCCTATAATGAAAGTGTTTGCGGAGATTCCATGCACTACTTTACTCTACTTTTGGTAAACCCCTAATAATCAACTTTTTATAAACATAGAGGAAAGTGTATGTCCGGTTGCTTTTTGGAATATATGATGGTTGGTGGGAATGGGTGCGGGAGAGGTGTTTTCACTCTGGGTAAGTAAATAAATTAAAATTCAAGATATCACATAAATGTTACACTTATGCGCAAGGGGGCTGCCTATGACCCCAAATTTTTGATGTAACGCTGGGGGCGACTTTTAGCAGATGAGGATTTTTCGCGTAATGTTTTTTATATTTATCTTTTAAATGCGTTTCTCTTCATACAAAGAAAAATTAAAATCGCCTTACTTTTAATAAACACCAATGGAAGTCGCCTGATAATATACATTTAGAATCCTGAACTGTAGCCAATTTTTTGTACTAATGTATGTGCACACATACATGTAATTCTTAGTAAAATTACAAACGTAATTTACCCTTGCAAAACATTACTCTACAATAAACAAACGTGTATTTTTGTAACACCCTCAAAATCAATACAGGATTGCACAAGAGAAATGGAATTTGTGTTCGATTGATGACGACCAAAAAAATTCTACTTTCCAATACAGCGCACGTTGTACTGACATCGAAACCATCCTGGTATCTCTACCTGCTTCAACACGCTTTCCTTCCCTGAGTTGGTCTTCTACTTGTCTGGGTAACATGGAATGTACACATCCGTCCTTCATTTTCTTCATTTCCATTCCTGCCAGTGCTCCCCGTATTCTCGTTCTTTTGCTCCGCGGGTTTACCAGTTCACTCTCAGCCCATCGCTGATTATAACCAGAATGAGATCACGGCGTGCGTCATGGAAGAAGTAATTCTTGAAAATTAAGATTTCTTTCCTTCAGTTCTTCAAGACGGCGACTCAGGTGAACAAATAGCGCCATGACTTCGTGTTGCGCGATTCCCTACCATCTGACTAAAACGAAAGATAACCATCATACATCTGTAAGAATTCATATGAATGAATGGTTAACAAATCCGTATAATACACCAAGAAAAGAAACGAAAGCCTATAAACTAACGGCACAAATTCCTCAGGCTCATCACCCAAGTCATCTAAACAAAAACGCCTGTTTGGTACGGAGAAGCACGCCGCCTCATACAGCAATCTTGTACTTTATTTATTTATAGCATTCGGCATTTGCCAGGCAGAACCCATTTGCTTAACGCATTACATTCAAGGACCCTCCAGAAAGCGGGGAAAGATTTCTGGGAAAAGTCCGATTTTAGATGCAGGAGGAAACCCGAAGTTCTCGAGAAAACCTGCACGAACGAGTATGGATCGGCAACCAAATTCACATACGAAAGTGGCTCGACCGGGAATCGAAACCGGCACATTGGTGAAAGGTGAGGCGACTAGACCGCGACACCAACTCGCCCTCCCTAGACATTCATATATGCAACACCCTGCAACCTCGCCTCCCCTAGAGTAGTTTATTCCTTTATGCCCATTGGGCTACAGCTTACAAAGCCGTTTTTATAAGGTTGCTTTAGAGCCACGTTAATATTTTCCAAATCACCGGCGCAGGCATTGGTATTCCCTCATTAGAGTTATCGCAAATCACAGGGGCTTTGCCACAACCAGCTCCTCCGTAAATCCAATTAAAATTGCCCTGTGGGAGACGGCAGGGTTTTTCCATAATATTTGAGACATAGAAAGCAAGGTAACTTCCCACTATCGGCTAATACCCTAAAGCAATCACGCCCCCAGGGCTGGAGATGAGATTGGTTTTCCCAAATCAAGCAATTATGACCAGTCCATAGGATATATTATGGGTCATCCAACATCTTTATGTTCATATCGCTTTATTTATATTATATTACTGACTTCAAATTGTAGAGATAAAGGCTACAAACTATAATTCATATGTTTTTAAATTTTTTTTTGTTTTTGAATCGGTTTTTGTTTGTTTTCCTTGTTTTAATGTATTTATATATTTATATTCTTTAAAGCCGTACACTTCATAGTACTCGCATTCCCCCATTAGCCTTCAGGTTTTTATATTGTGTTTTAACGATATTGTGATGGACGCCTTTGATGCGCATACGTTGTCCTAAAAATGAGAAAATTTGTTTCGCTAGGTACGTGGCCATTTTTCATTGCACAGTTTTTAAACCCTCACGTTCTTGGTACTCTATTCTATCGCCTTCGACAACGTTATGATGACAATATAAGTACTTTTAAGTGGTCAGAGCTTTATTGCAAGTCAATGTGGTAGAAATGGAGCCATTTTCAATCATTACATGATATTCATATTTTGTTTCAAGGAAATAACAAAAAGTCAAGGTAAAATTTTAACTCAAGATTAATAAAAACAATCTCCTGCGCAATTCAATCACTACTGCCCACACATTTGCTATTAAATGTTAAGCAGAATATCTATAATGGCGTTTAGATTAAGTTTCACGGCACCCGTCCTCGTGAGAGTTCATTTAACCTCAACTCACGAAGTAGCCAAATCTGGCATTACCTCTTAGTTGCAGCATCGGTTGGTCTTCGTGCCATTCGCTGGTGATCTCATCTCGCTTAGTCTGCAAGACGAACTGCATGTTAATGAACTTTTTAATGCTCTTTATGTGCCAATCAATCTGAGGATGGAGCAAATCAAAGTAGTTGAGTATTGAATTCTTCTCATAGCCGCGAAGGCTCGGTAACACCCTCTGAATGTGGACGCCAGCTTGAAGTATTCGAAGTTCATCATCAAAAATAAGATGAAAAGGGAAGAATTCACAAAACATCTGTTGTGTTATCCACATTTTTTCTGGAAAAGCCGGTACAAAGCTTCTCATGAGTTTCGATTGCGAATGCAATCCTGAGTGCGGCACGGGACAGCCTCCTTTCGAAGGGCTTGTTTGTTCTTCAATGTTTTTCATTACTGTTACCATCTCCTGTAATGAAAAAAGGTTGATTAAAAACTACGCTAATGGTGATCATGAATTAATTAAGCCTGCTTAGGTGACATCTCTGAAGTTGATCTCATACTGTATGTGAAGATGAAACTAATTGTGATGATTAACCATAGACGGGAAGCTACTCAAGCACATGCTTGTTCACGGGCTCTGTGAAACATGAATAAAAAAATCGGCCTTGGTTTGTTATTCATCACATTCTTAACCAAAAACACGTACGTGACAACTTTTTCTCAAACATTAACAAAATGCTTCTGTGAAAGTCATTTTATGTATTTGGCGGTGTTCCTAATACGCTTTTTTTAAACTGAGCGTGCACAGGGTGATCAAAACTCCTCCTTTGATACAAACCGTCAAGTAATTGAACATTCAAACAAGTAAATAAGTAAATCAATTTCGTTATTATTCCCCCTCATTCCTCTCACACACATTAGAGAAGAATTAAACTTGTCACTCAACGTTCCTTGATTTTCAAATCGTAACAATTAACAGCCATTAGAAGCGACCAGTTATTTTATATTGTTTGTCCTGGATTAGTGATATGACGATCAAGCCATTACGTTGCATTACACGCTTTAATGGACCAAGGCACAAGCCACGATGGCGCAAAACAAGTCTTTCAGCGTCAATTAAAATGCTCTTATCTCTGTTATAAAGCTCAAATCCAATAATTTAAGGTCATACAAAGCATTCTGTTCGACCTTTCCAATTTGTTTACATTCCTTCACCTCTGAAATATTTCTAAAACCGTAGGATAAGGTTCAAAGTAAAAAAAAATAGTACCAAATTTGTGAGCTTGAGATAAATCGTCCAACTTACGTTTTGTAACAATAAAATGTTGATTTGACTTTCAATATTTCATTATCTACGCACGGAGGTACACATATTCTGTGCGTAAATTTCTAGCAAAACCTCCACACTTTCAATGACTAATATTGAAGTTCGTTTTGATCCAGATCATGTTATGTTTCAATTAGTCTACTTCCCACTTTCAAATTGCTTAATACTAGAATTAAAAAAATCTTAGGAAAGATTCTTCTAACTAGCAAAAGAAAGAAAGCACAAAATTACTCAAGAAAACCCAAAAGAAAAGGGGTGGGGAGGGAAACCAACAGATATAATGTTGGACTTAGCAAAAACACGAACAAGCAAGTGAACACTTTCAAACATTTTAACATTTGTCAAACATTATCCATGAATGAAAAAAATTGGCGATTGATTGGGATTGATACATCATTCTTATTCCATCGACATGTCGGATGTCTCGGATAGGGCGGCTTCAAAACTCCACCAACGGTGCCAAAAACTTCCATGGTTTCTTTTGGTACCCAGTGTCTACTGTTATAAACAATGTAAAACCGTTTTCAACCGCCTGAGCCGTGTGTACGGTGACCAACAGGGTGAGTTTGATGCCTCTCCTTATGAATTAGTACCGTTTGAGTGTGAGGGGAGGAGGTTGGGGGTGGGTATATGTGTGTGGGGTTGCGACAATTGTTTTTAGATCAAGACTAGCTATACTTACGTGTTCGGCCTTAGTAGGATTACGCATGTTGCAGAGAAAATTTAAAAAAAATGGTTTCAGAAAAAGTAATTACGAGGATTTTATTAACACAAATGACTAGAATGTTAGCATACACCGAGGCCAAATGTGATTAGGTTAAGTGCTTTCACGTCTAGTTTCAAATCGGTCTTATTGCTGGCATTTTTCTGAACATTGTCTTCCAAAATTGGTGTGAATCCTTCATTGAAAATTCGCACCAAATAACAGAAGTCTGTATAGACAGAATAGAGTTGAATGGGGTTGATACGATTTATTCTGTATTCATCCACGGCTTACATCAAGGGTACACACAAATTGACGACTATGAAATGTCCTATTGGTGTATGAGCACCGCATGGAGGTAAAACAAGCCTCAAGCTTTATCAAATTTTTAGAGCCACTCTAACTCTTCTAGATTCCCATCGTAAAGCAATAACCAATAAGACAATTATTAGTATTAGTGATGAGGTCTAAAAATCACATGCAGTAAGTAAGGGTTTCATTCTTGTGCAAGAATCCGGGTCACTATTTTGTACGTGCGTCGGCATGCGTGCAAACTCACCAATGGATATGTCTCCCATTATTCTGTACATTCGTTGGTGTTGTCTAGTTGCTACGTGGCATATGGGTTAGGTCAAGGGTCAAGGGTGAAAGGAAGAGACATTCCAAGAAGTATAGGAGAATGCAAAACCGCGGCGAATCGAACCTAGGAATAATAATAATATACCATTATCATTTTAAAGTTAACATTGCAATTTGAATATATAAGAATACATAAAATCAAAATTAGCAAGGCCATTAAGTAATTTGACTCTCTATTGTATAAACTCAAACATTAGGCCATACAAATGAAAAATATACGTGTTACAACCGTAACCGATTCCCAATACATAGTATTAAAGCTCCGTATTTAGGAAGTTAATCGTTTAACCTTAAGGCCCAGCTAAAAAAACTTCCGTTAGTGCCCAAGGGGGGGGGCGGGTTCCTAGGGACCCCACCCAGATAACCACTTCTGCGTGGGAGTTTGATCATGACACTTAAAACACAATAAATGGGGTCACTTAAGAACCACATACCCACAATAAATTAAAATCCACCCTTGACCTATGACCTATGCCAATTTAAATTGTCACTCTTCGAAACAAGATTGGTCCACACTCCAATCCTCAGTCAAACTCCAATATAGGTTTTGAACCAAAATAATTCCTTATATCTACTCTAGATAACCAAATCAAAATAATCATTGCAAATTAGCCAATTATACCATCTTGGTATTTTTCTCAGAACTTCAGAAATCGCTTTATTTTTCCCAGAGACTTACACAGTTAAGAATAGCCACGGCATGACAAAATTTAAAATTGATGCTATCAGCATATAAAAGTTATTTGAATTTAAGTATTATTAATTCGTTAATTAATTACCTCCTAAGTATATATCTAAGGCAAAATAAAACCAAAAGATTTCAATTACTTTATTTTTTTTAATTAGTAAAATATCTTGATTTTTTCACTTCCGTCAGTGCCCAAGGGGGGTGGGGGTTCCTATGGACCCAGAAACCCGAATTATTTCAATGAAGCCGTGGGCGGATTTAAAATTTTTGTTGTAATCATGAAAGCGTATTCATAAATAGACAATTAGAAAAAACTTCCTTGAAAAATTTGATTGTAACCGAGAAATCGCAAAAACATCACTGTTGGGTACTATGGAAACCCCCCCCCCCCCCTTGGGCACTTAAGTGTTAAGCTTGTTATTCAGATCAAAGCAGTTATGGTACGCTTCATTCATAAGCACGCATCCGACATGAAAATAAAATTCGAAAACGAAAATCCTATATTTTTGTTACATAACAAAGGAATCTTGCCCTGGGTAGCTAGAAATGGATAGTTTATCAGATTTGTAAGCTCGTTATGTTAGTTAAGGTAGGCCGTCTCCTACTAACCGACTCTCATTTTCATAACATTCAATATTAATGTACCACGGGTGTCAATTTTTAGAAAAAAAAGTTTTTGACAAAAACCATCTGATTTTCACAAGCGTTGCATTAAATATAAATAAGTATTTATTTTACTTGTTATTAATAATACGATTATTGAAAAGGTGTGCGTTTAAATCCCAGTACACTTGTAATAAAGATCTCAAAATATTTTCATCAAAACCTAATATTGAATTATTCAACATCATTGCTTTATGTTTGAGGTTTTCATTTTACACGACATTAACTGTTTTATAACATTTCTAAAACGCGAATATATTGAATAGTTTATGAAGTTCATCGAAAGAAAACAAATTTATCCGCAGTCCTAAAGTCTTGCCACGATTCGGTTGTGCAGTTTTACTCGCGTCCTTTGTTATGTTTTTATCACATCGCGGGGGGGGGGGGGGGGTTGGCTTTGTGGCCATGGCGTTTGTTATGTGTTTTTGCATGGTCGTCAGTGTTCATTCGAAAGGTTAACGGGCTTTTTGCTTGGGTACATCGTCACAAAGCTATCTGTTTTGGTTGCGTGTTTGGATGTGCGGTCCGTTGTTCTAAAATGAAATACCAGCTTCTATGCATAGACTGAGTTGGAAATTACTTACCGCAAACAAGGAGAGATTTGCTTCTGATTCGGGGTGTCCTCACCGCCATTGCTGATATTATTTGACGGATAGTCCTACGTTTTTCTCCGGTTTTATTAAAGCTGCTGGATTATTTAAACAAATCGCGTTTTTCGGAGGTACTTGAAATGATTGATTTCGGTCGAGTGGGAAACAACGAAATGGGGAGAAAGAAAGGCACGAAACGTAATGCAACAGCGGCCAATTTGGATTGAGAATGGCAGCTGAATCGGGAAATACATCGACTGATGACGACAAACTAGGTCCGCAAAAACTTGCGTTGGAGAGTTTGTCAACTGATAGGAAGGACATGGCAGTTCATCCCATCATCGCATCGCGGATCGAGACCCGTAACAAATGCCTCAACAAAGTCGGATTGGTCAACGGCGAGCGCGGAGATTCACCGGTCAGCGCCAACTACAACGATTCCGTCCGTCTCAAACTAACCAGGTGTTGGGACTCTTGTTCCAGCATGATGTCCAGGGTCTATCTTGGGCCGTTAATCAACATCAACCCGACGGGATCATTTGGTAGGCCGCTGTTGTCATTACCAATACCAGTGGTGCAACAACAGGCTATATGCAACAATCAGGGCAGGGTCAACAGCAACAATAGTGGCTCCGCAGCAACCTGTTCAGCACCAGCAGGAATCAGGTAATAATCCTTCAATATCAAATGGTTAACACTTTTGGCATTCCTACTAGCGTTCTATTTCCCACGAGTAGTGATCATATCACTCACATACTCCATAAGAATCCTGGTAAATTACCAATGACATCCGCTTTGACTGAGCTTACCGTGGATTGCTGTCTAAACAGGATGTTTCTTTGTTCAGCGTAGCGAAGAAGAGCCGATGCTAGGCTCAAGATGGGTCCTACCACACAAGTGAGTGTGCTTGCACCTCTCTGTCAACATATATACCAACGATTAACCTAGGAGTGCACGGAACCGTTCGTTTTATTTATGCAGAACGATCTTGGAACTTAGTGCACAAGAATGCCCGACTTCTCAGTTTGTTGAAGAGAGCCTCCAAAGCTTTGGATGAACTCACTCCTTATTATTAGGAACACACCTACGTGCAAATCCCTCTAAGACACAGTGTGTGTGATTTACATCTACGCAACCGTGAAAGCAAACGTCAGCTTAAGTTAATGGTCTGGAACTTACCCCTGGAGACTGTGATAATCTTGTCTACCTAAGAGTTACCTTGGGACCGCACTCTCTCTTATAAGACCCACATTGAGAAGAGGAAGAGTCAAGTTCACGCAATAACAATCGTGTAAGCAACTCACTGGCACCAGAAATGGGTGCTGCCCACTTACCCTAAGAGATCGACCGCCAACGTGCCCTGTGCACCATGTGCATAGTTGCCTGCCCTGTATGGAAAGTTCAACCCATTGCCACGAGCTTAATCCATCGTTAAATGCCTACTGGCTCCTGGCCGGCTTATCACAGGATGCCTCTATCCAACACCAACGGAAAAACTTGTACATCTAGCAGGAATTGCCCCACCATACTATCCTTCGTAGCGTATCGAGCATGCAAGAGCGTAGCGGCCAAGTATCCCATGTGAAGCACCGCTATGTCTGGACAATACCTGCTGCCACCGCCTTAAATCTAGAGAGATTTCTTAAGCAAAGTCCCAACTCTCTTGAAACAGTCTCTAAGGAGGTACAAGAGAGTCGGCCTTGTGGAAAGAAAGACTTCCCAACAGTGAACCATCTATCGGTATGCACCTGGGTGGCATCTCCCACCTGGAGCTGACTCCTCATGGGCCTGAATGGCGATGCCTCATAGATTGAGAACCAGAACTGGCCGCTCTAAGGTTTCCTCCATTGCTCAGTGGGGCTATCTGGAAAGCTATCAGGATCCTACCTTTGGTTTGGAACGCACCACAGCAATGGAACACTCTTGGTCCTGCCCACTGCTGGAGCCACAATGCACACACAAAGACCTGCGGAATTCAGTGAAGCAGCCAGACCCTTTAACCATCTCTGGCTGGATCATATTTGAGAACCACAGTGTTTGGACACGATACGAAGAAGATACCGCTTCAGTTTCATGACTTTTGCTAGTGGGCTTACCAACCTTACCCTATATAGGCCTACTTCAAATCCACAGTTGGGTGCGCAGTTGGGTGAATGTCCAGTTTTGCCAATGTTTGTAGAGGATTTGGCGAGTGCATCATACCTCAATTTTCCAGTGCTCTAGTTTTTTTGTAATAATGCACCAAATCAACTGACACTCAATTTGTGAACCCCTTGCGTGTAATGTGGCCCATCTCTGCGCGAAAAAATTTGTTAGGGGTAGAATGTATTGGATTTATCATTAATTGTTACACTGTTAAAAATTTCCGTAACTTAAGAAAACAGATTTACGTAAAATCTTTTTTAGAAAACAATAACAATAAAAAAACAAAACAAAAAACCTAAAAAATGTTATTTACGGAATCTTTCAAATTCTGGCAGCAATATTTCCCGGACATCTTTTTGGTCCGTAATTTTAAATTATGGTAAAAAATACCCATTTTTTGCCATAAGATGATACAAAGTCTGTAAATTACTGGTCAAATTTCCGTAATTAACAGAAATTTCTGTTAATTTACCCATAAACTTGTCTGGATACGGCTCCCAGAAATTTCCGTAAATTTACGGAATTTTTTTTAAACAGTGTAGACACAGGAACACAATGCTAGTGATCCGGTAGATATTAAGTTAGTTGTGTATGACAGGGCACTTCATTCATTGGAAAGCCAAGTAAGCCGAAGAGCCATTACATCCATACATAGCTGGACCTTGCCTTTTTTTATTTTTTCAAATCGTGTATTTGCAACACACCCCCACCGGGTGCAGGAACTACTCAAATATATGCATATAGTTTAAGAATCAGTCTGTTTTCTAGATTGTGGGTATGGGGTGGAAAGACCTATTAATGTTCAGCATAGGTAAGGTAAAAGCTCAACATCCAGAAAGGTCTTGGGCGGTAATTGATGGGGAGCTTTGGGCAATGTATATTGTGTCTCCTACCTCTATGGTCCTGTCTACCTTTCAATTCAAATCAACAAAATCGTGGGTTTCGTGGATTTCCAAGTTGGCTACTGTTAAAAAAAAAATTCTTTAAATTTACGGAAATTCTGGCAGCAGTATTTCCAGTCATTTTAGGGTAAATTTACAGAATTTCCGTCAATATTAACGGAACTTTGACAGTATTTTACAGAAATTTGTCCTCATATAGGAAAAAATATGTATTTAACAGAAATTTTTCCGTTTTTTAATTTTTAAAATTACGGAACCAAAAAACAAAGTCCGAAATATTGCTGCCAAATATTTTTGAAATATTTCCGTAAATTAAAATTACATTTTTAGCTATTTTTTATGTTTTTTGTTTTTATTTTTATGTTTTCTAAAACAGATTTTTCCGTAAATTTACGGAAACTCTGTTTGTCTTAATTACGGAAATTTGTTACGTGCTCCCCTCACTTTGAAAGAGTGGGGGTCAAAGTTAATGCCAATAGTGCAAGATCGTGTGGAAAGACGCAGCTAAACAGGTTTCTGGTTTGGCCGTCAATAGAGCCGGAATGCAAAACAAAAAGTTGCATCTTCCAAGCATAAATGTGGCAGCATAAGCATAAATGTGCTCTGGGGAGGGCTGGTTGCAAACAAGTGCAAGTAATAAACTCAAAATCCCAGAACTTGGAATGGGGATTTTCCCTGGTCCGAAGGGTAGATTTTGCATATGCGTGCAATATGCCTCTCGTACAAATGGATAATGTAAAAGTGGATTGGACATTATGCAGACAAAATGCTGCACTGATTGTTAGATATGGTTTCAGTTTGGTTTCAAATTAAGCATACAATGGGTGAGTGTCAAAAGCGATTCGGTAATTTGAATCAATCTCGACTTTACACGAAAAGGCACGGGAATTGAAAAGGAAATTCAATTTGTGTAGGATTGCAGGTCCCTTTGATTCAAGACCACTGCCGAGGTTGATGGTGTCACCTATAGGCCTGGTTCCGAAATCAGAACCGGGAAAATACAGGCTTATTCAGCACCTCTCATTTCCGGAGGGTTCCTCCATAAATGACGGAATTAGTAAGGATATGTGCACAGTCCATTACAAACATTTTGATGTGGCTGTTCAGCATGTCGTGGGTGCGGGGAAAGGTGCACTAATGGCAAAAACTGACATCGAATCTGCTTTCAGATTATTGCCGGTTCACCCTGGCGATTTTGAGCTGTTGGGGATCACACTGAATGGGAAATTTTATGTGGACAAGGCGCTGCCAATGAGAGCGTCAAGTTCACCAGCTCACTTTGAAAGGTTCTCGTCATTTCTTGAATGGGCAAACACAATAGTGTTGAAGCGCCCTCTGGTAGAATCAGTACTAGATGACTTCATCCTTATTGCTCCTAAAGATGGGTCAAAGTTTCAGTCATATGCCAGGCACGGCAGCTTTAGCTGTGTTCATACGTCGAATGGCTGGCAAGATCCAACAGATTTCATTTATAGTTAAAAAACACTGAAGGAAGGTAGCAAGCGCTTAAACTGCAGATCAGACTTTAGGAGGCCCATTACTTATCCTGTTCTAAAACAGCTGGTAGCAGTATTACCGGCAGTGTGCAAGTCATCATACGAAGCTGTTTTGTTCAAATCGGTATTTCTCCTGGCCTACTTTGGTTTCCTAAGAGTGGGAGAATATGCTGGTGTATCAAAACAGGGGGATGTTTCTCGCATTATCAGTGTATATGATGTTTCATTTATTCGATCCAATTGCATGTCACTTTGCATTAGGTTTTCAAAAACTGATCAAATGGGTAGATCTACCTTGCTGCAAATTGAGGGGAATAATGATAAGGGGATGTGTCCAATAAAAGCAATGAAAGATTTTTTGAATATTCGATCAGGCCAGTTTTTAGGCCCTTTGTATATTCATTTTGATAGGCAGGTACTTACTAGGTATCAGGTTAATAGAGTTGTAAAATTATGTGCATCTGCTGCGGTTTAGCAGCTGAGGAGTTCTCCCCTCATGAGCTTCAGGAGTGGAGGCATGCAACAATCAGCATCCAATGTTAGGTATTCAAAGATAGCATTAAAACTTTGGCCTGGAAATCTGATGCTGTTAAGGAGTATATTAGGCATCGCATAATGTCTCCTTTCTTTAAAAGAATAGCTGCTGCGTTGAATTCACTTCCTTCGTCACATGAGACTACACTTGGGGGATTGTGACCATTAGCATGCCGTTCTTTATTTTATTACAGGACTTCACTTACTGTAAGCTTAGGATTGTCTGTTAATCAACGGGCTAATACGACCAGTTTCATTTACAGGAGTTCTCACCTGAAGGTTTCGGGGAGTATGGCCGTTCCGGAGTTTATTCATTCGTGAACACTAACAGACTTTCATTGTTGATTTCGGGGCAGAGCATCAGTTGAACTGGTGTTAGATACAATTGTTTGATTTGCGTTGGGCTTATTATTCTTGTCTTTGCTTGTGCTCTTGCTCTGTTCTCTGCTTTGTTTATTTTTGCAGGCCCGTAATGACTACCCTGATTCTGGGTGACTCCATTTGAGGCGTGTGGGGGAATCCATCCCACTGGTACCCAACTGGTTGGTGCACTGTTTAGAAAATTTCCGTAAAGAGAAAACATATTTTCCGTAAATTTAACGAAATCCGTTTTTAAGAAACAATTAAAAATAAAAAACAAAAAAAAAAATACAAAATGTTAATTACGGAAATATTTCAAAATTTCTCTGGCAGCAATATTTCCGGACCTTTTTTTTATTCGTTCCGTAATTTTACAAATACGGAAAAATTCTGTTAAAATAAATCCACCTTTTTTTTCCCCCATAATAGAGATCAATTTCTGTACAAATCCTGTCCAAGTTTTCCGTAATTGACAGAAAATCGTAAATTACCCTACAAAGTATGAAATTCGGCTGGCAGAAATTTCCGTAAATTTACGGAAAATTTCTAACAGTGTGGGGGGTCGAGTGGTATGGGATGGTCTGGGTGGAGCACGTATTCCCAACATGGCGGTCAGGGCTACAAGATCAGCTCGTCGTCTGGGTCATCCGACTATACCATGTAATTGCATTTGGGTACAAATGATCCTTTGCAGACCCGAAGGTTTTGACTAAGGTTAAATTGGTTAGAGGAACTTGATGCTTTAAGGAATTTCTTTCCACACACAAGACTGTAATTTGGTTTCCCCAAAATTAAGCCCCCTACCTAGGAAAAAGTATACTAAAGAGCTTAACCCAGGGGCAGGAAAGAAATGTACCATAGATCTCAACAGGAATCAAAGAGATTTTAGCAACCAGGACCAATGCTCAGATTGGGCCACAAATCACAATCTTCCACCCCAAGCCAATGTTTTTTTTGATAATGTTTCACCTCAATTACCATGGGGGTCCCGACTTGTTCAAAACAGCATCTGTCTAGTGCACCGTGTTTTTTTAAAAGCGCATCCGGTGAATGTTTGTACCCTCCCAGCATTTCTAGGTTACTGGGGTGATGCCTTTGGTTTGGCATTTTCAAATTCATGTGCCTCAGTATTTTAGGTGCGTTGCGTTTTTATTTTTGTCTGTCCCCTTGGACATGCGCCTGTTGTTCTGAATAAAGGGGAGGGGGTTTTTGGGCAAATGTGTTTTGGCCAACTTTGTTTGCAGTGTTTTTCTCATTAATGTATATCCTTTTCTTCTGCTTTGGTATAATAAATGTAATGATGTTTGACAGACAGATGCTGCTAGTGATGTATTAAATATTTTCCATTTCTATATTGACAGAACAAGTTATTCCACTCGGGCAATCTGTGCTAAGGAATTCATTGTATTAATTAATATATTAAGGATTTAAAGTGGATTTGATAAATCTTAACATGCATGAAATATTGGTGGCATATTTATACACTTTAAAAACATTTGAGAACGTCCTGGAACAGGTGGAGATCCGCCGCGGAATCCCTCTGCATGATCCTGGTGTGAATATTAACAAACTTTTGATGCCTGGACAGATAAGGGGGAGGTAGCTCCCGGCCTTATCTTGTAGGCACATAAGTTTGGGTTCAGTTGATTGAGAGGGTTTTCTCCCAGTTAGCTAGGGGATTGGAAGAACTTGCTGGCCAAGGTTTGGTCTATGGCATGTATTTCAGGGGAATTTCTTTCCTATACACATGCTAATTGTGAGTCTGGGTGCAAATGGGAAGATTTCAGGATTGTATATCTGTGCAGCTCGCAATTAATGCCACTACTAAAAACGTACACTTTAGCAAGCCATGTTACAATTGTAGACGGGTTAATTTATATTTGTGGAATAAACGAACCCATAGCCTGCGCATAACAGTATGGCGTGAATGCCAACTTGGTTGTCCGTTTCCATACTTTAGTCTGCGGATTAAATTGTTTTATTACAATTCTGAATCCCAACAAAGGTTATGATATTTCCGAGAACCGCATAAAACTGTTTTTTTTTATAACACTCCGATTTCCGACATAAAATGTTATTTGAACATTGCTGATACCCGGCATAAAAGTGTTTTTAATAACATTTCCTGAGTCCCGACAGATTTTTGGTAATGCATCCTAGACCCGACACAAAATGTTTGTAACATTTCTGATGACAATCCGGAGACAACTACATCATAGTAACAAACAAAGTAAATAAAAAATGGTGTGTGACCTGACATAATTGTCACGGAACGATTTGGTGTTGGTTATAACTCAGAATGATTAGAGAATAACATATCAAAGTCCTAGAAGTAGCGGAGAACATGTATTTGCAGGGAGGCAAGGGTGTTTATTATACAGCGTTCTACGAAATTATATCAACAGTTTGAATGTCAAGTCAAATGCAGGAGAAAATATGCATTTCGTATAGGCTAGACCATAAAAAAATTGAGACTAGTTTCGTCAAAATCTGAATTACTCTGAAAGGATACCCCAATGATGACCTTGAACGTTATGAGCTTATAATCCGAAAAAATGGTGTAGTATGGAAAACTGTACTTTTTTAATTTCAGACCAGATGAAGTTGGTTGGGTAGGTTTCAAAACAATGAGATCACTTTTGACTTTTGACCCCTGTACAAAAATTCACCCCTTATTTTACACATCCCCATTGTTGATTATTCTGTGAAATATGATAACACAACAACTGTTTATGTTGCAATTTTTAGGCCCAAAAAACAATTTTCTTTTACTTTAACCGTTGTAGCAGGACTGTGGAGTACGGCGACTATAATTACTTCTACCACCGGCAAATAAATGTTTCTAACATACAGACACCGACGTTAATGGTTTTATAACATTCTGAAGACACACCAGCGAACCCCCCCCCCTTTGGCCATAACTGGTAGAATACCTACATAATTATGTTTTCTTTGTATCACGGAGCCTTTCACTTTTTGGATTGGATAAGCACACGAAAGCATTTAACATTGACAGAGTGAATGTTTCCTAGAAGTTCACAGACCTCAAGGATTGACACACGGTGGAAGAGTTTCATCATGGGTTATAATTAGCAAACAAAAATTTGTAGAGCAGAAGCAAAGCGTAGTAATTTTTAATGATGAATGGATATCACTCAGTAAGCGCTCTCGCAATAATCCATTCATGGAAAATATGAGCTAGGGACTTTTTAAAACTGGGATCCGTATAGACCAATAAAAACTGGATAACGGTCGTAATTTTGGTCTTCTCGCGTAGATATCAACAAAATAAGTTTTAAAACAGATGTATTTGTAAGCGCCAGGCTCATTGGAATTTTCTGTCTTTTGCCAATTTTCGCCGTGTTTTGCCCCAATTGAAGCAAAATAATTAATTTTCATTTTTATTGCTGCTTTGGGGTTGCCTATGTGTTCACATTTCGTTGCAAAAATTAGGGGTTCCATGGAACCCCCAAACTTGGGAACTAACGGGAGTGAAAACCCCATGGGTCACTTTTAAGTGTTAAAACACTGTAAAATTAATTAGGAATTATTAAACACGTACTCGTCTCGTTCTCATAAAAAAGTTCCCATTTTCTGAATGCTTTTCCCGATATCAGTGGCAAAATGGATACAAAATATATTTCAGCAAAACAATGGAGCTAAAGATATTCTACAATCGGCCCTCTATGCGCCGAAAACGAAAAAACTTACGATCTCTTTTCATTTGGGGCGCAAGGCCATTGTTTCTATTGCAATGCATTTGAAAAGATTGTCCAGAATCCAAAATCCGTAATCATATTTACTCCATTCAAATCAACTTACCGCGTTTTCAGAAGAAATACAAAAAACAATGGGAAATGGTATTCCGCGACATATATGTATACATATAAAAATGTGATGCTTTTTTTGAAATAATCTCAGGTGGTTGCGGTACCAGTTCACATGATTATAATATAGGTCGTTTACAATATCACTTACTTTGTTCTATCTGAAATTTGAATAGAAGTGGAGTTAGCAATATTTGGATTTGGTTGGCACAAAGATGTTAGTCCAACGACCAAACAAACTTTTCTTTATGACTTTTGTTGTCTTTCTTCCTTTTCGAATAAATGAGAAACAGTTTGAACAAAGTTAACAAAACATGGAGTGCAGAAGCGCAAAATTGGATTATTTTGAATAGAAAAGGTATTGTTTGTGCTTTGTAAATTGTGCCCAAAAAATTACCTCAATGTGAAAAATTGTATTTATACAATACCTGATTGTTTGGTAATCGACTGCCTCTTTTCTGAAATATTGCAAATGTGACGTGTTCCTTCTTCCCGTTTCTCTCTTCTTCGTGTTCTTCTGCTAGGATTTCCATTTTGATCTGGCTGTTGTATAGCTCCCTTGCAACAGCCCGCACAATTCCTAAATAAAACACAAATATGACTTACTATCACCATCGCTTTTCCAGTACACCATGTTGGTTCTGCGCTTGCATGCAAAATTACCCTCAATTTCGGCAATTAGTCTTACCCCTGTGGCCGATACAGTCGCTTATATACATGAAATTATTTTTTTTCAAAATATCAAAATTAATGCATTTCCACGACCGTATTAGAAATTGCCATGAAATATGCATTCGAATGACTCCAAACAAGCCTAGTCTAAGATCAGTAGTTTGCGATGACTCCCTTAATGACAAAACCAAAAGCTACTGTCTTCTGTGTTGTGTACAGAATATATCAGGGTTGGAAGAGTTAAAACTACACTATGGAAAAACTCAAACTTCGGTGCCTAATAGAGACAAAGAGACAACATGCGTTCGATTTAATGCTTACAGTATTGAAAACACATTTAATAGAAAGCTTTGATTTTATGTCATTACCGTATTTCGTATTTGTTCACACTCTGTGATATTGAATTGTTTTACATGGGCATATATTTTCGTTAATTTACGCTCTATACTCCTGCATCACTTAAAATCCTACTCTGGGAATAGTTGGTGTACATTAAGTACAATAAGTACAATAATTCTTTGTTTGATTTTGTTTGCGTTCTCCTTGATCATTATTTAATTATAGGTTATATATCAATTGAGAATGATATTTTTATTCTTCAAAATCCTTAGCGGTTTGATTCCAAGTCGGACTTTCAATAAGCACCCATGTAAAGTCCATTATCAGATAAAATGCACTTTTTGTCCCGTGTTTCGAGCCATCCACTTGCAGGCTCTTTTAGCACACCCATGCTGGTATTGCAAATACACAAGTGAATGAGTTTGATTATTTTTTTTTTCGATGCTCCGATCAGCAAATCAGTGTTTGCCCCTTTATATTCCTTTATATTGATCATTTTGTATTTTATTTCATGAACAAATCGTTGAATCGTGAGCGGATGCGTGACATGTAAAAACTAAAGAAATACTTGCAACCAATTTGGCATTCATTAATTAAATTTTGGAGGAAAATACAAAGAACGAACATCTCGACTGCGGGACACATTGCTCTGGTAAAAAATAGTTTGTGTTTCTTCAGTTTACAATTTCATTTTAAATTTCCTGAGTTTCTAATTAAAGTCAGATTGCACGGATCACTTGCCTTGATCTAAATTTATGAAAATTCTTATCCACCGCTGTAGCTACTATACAATTCGGTTATTTTGCCCAGAATAAATGCAATAGATACACCGATATTAAAAGTCAGATAAACAGTGACACATGATACAACTAATATCCGCCTCATGCTTTATCTTCAAGTTGCTATTTCAGACTGTGTCCAAAATATTCCGTCATAATGATAGGTACTAAAAAGGTCGTTTTAGCAATGGTATTTTGAGCTGATGATTTACCCTGGGATTTTAGTGTTTATTTGAGCCATTTTTTACAGTTTCTTTAGCTCTGAGCGCGACATAAGTAAAAACAGAAAAATTACCATCCTGCTAATTTGATACCCTATCTGAGATTGGGCCAACACTGCGGCCGAAGTATTGTGCCCCTGAGTAAGCCGCTTTACCTCAATTACTCCTCTCCATCAAAGCGTATAAATGGGTTCAGACTTCTTGTGCGGGGAGTGGCGAATAAAAGGGATACATAGAACGAACCTTTCGACCGTGGAACACCTTGCAGATATGTTTGTATTTGTTCAGTTTGCAATTATTTCATTTTTATTTAAAGGGAGATTCCACAGATCACATGCCTAGGGCTAAATTTCTAAATGATTCTGTACGCTGCGGTAGTTGTATCTCATTTATTTTGCACAGTAAAATTATGCGCCGATCTTAAACGTCAGATAAATAATGACGCGTGATATAAATAATATCCGCTTTATGTTATTCTTTCACGTGCTTTTTCTGACTCTGCCCAAAATATCCCATCATAATGAATAATATTTGATTGTATCATAATCACGATATTTCTATGGACAATTATCGATAGATGTTTCCATAACGCAAAGAGAAATCAAAACAACATTATAAGTCTTATGTGATTTATCAAGCCACTTTATCATCTTGAAAAGTATATAGTCATCAGCTTACATGAGCTAATCCCGGCTAATCCACCTTTCACTTGTCAAATTCCTGTAACTTTTGTTATTTTTACTGTTTCTACCGAATGTAAACATCCAAATTGTTTTCAAATATCTCGAAGTGATTTCAGTAAGGGTACATTTCATTTCATTATTTCATTTTCATTGTGAATATTTTTTCATGACTAAGTGTCCCCTCAATATTGGATGCCATGTAGTAAATCAGGACATTAAAGCTACAACAAATGATACATGATTAAACTAAAATAGTTCTTGGAACGTTGTTGGAAATACGCATTAAAGCGTATTTGCTATTAAGGCAGTTTCATGGGTAGCTTATTGCATTCGGTACAACATACCATTATGTCATACAGGGTCCATCAATTGAAATATTTATCAATGGATGTAGGTGGATATTCCCACTGTGGCATGCAATACGCTGATCATTAAAAGCCATTAAAGCAATCAAACAGGAAAATACCAAAGAGTATCAAGAAATACATCACAAACATGCATGTACAATCATTATGTCTTTCATGGAAAAATGCATTTAAGTCTATTTTCAACGGTTAACCACTACATTTTAGAATACTTTTTATTGCTTCTCACTTGCTTTTGTCAGTCAAATTCAATATTTCAATATAGTGTCACTTTGTAGCAAAAATGCGTCATATAATAATGCAAGATTCTCTTTCTACAGACAACTAACAAAAGTCATGATTTTGTTATTGTATGTAGAATACGCATTCAATTGTTTAAACTCATACTTATTTAAGATCACGTTTGTTATTGAGTAGCACGTTTTGAAGCATATATTCATTCCTTGAATCCCAAATATGTTCAGAGTGGCCATGTGGGTGCCGTTACAATTCATGCAGGAAAGTGACACAAAATGGATTTTGTTTATCATCATTCAGTATTTTCCCTGGATTTTAACAAAAGAAAATGAGACGATTAAACAACGATCATTTCAAAGCTTGATCTTTAATATGAATTTAGGCGGTGGTATTTGATATTTTATGATAAGAAAACCATGTTCGGTGTTGAATAATGTGAGAAATAGTTCGTAAAACGATGCCTCGTGGTTCATTATTCATGATGCTTCGAGTGGATATAATACTTAAGATTTCCGTAAATGTGACTCTCGTCTTACCAAAATATTTTTTTTTAAATCTTTTCGAGAAGGAAATGGGTGCAAGTAATTGTCACTACAAAACGAATCAAATAATATCCGTGATATCCCGGGGTAAGAAGTAGTTAATAAAGAGTTGGTTAATGAAAATACCAATGTCTCAGTTCATGAGCATAATAAAATTGCTCAAAGATTTTTGTTTTACATCTCTCTGGTAATTACATTGCACAAATACTGTATACTCAGTGTCCATAAATTGCGAGATGAACTAAGGCTGAAGTTTTCTGTAAATAAATTGGAATTAAATCGTAAAAATTAAATTATACTTTTTTCAAGCTGAATACCAAACCTGGTTTCACTTTGACTCCAAGTTTCGAAACGAAAACCATTTTAAAACAATGAAAGCTTGCTGACCCAAAGTAAATGGTGGTCTTACACCAGCCATCTTGACTTTCTTATCTGGGACATTGAATTGTTTCACACTGCATTTTCTTTTGCAATCATGGGGATATTGGTTTTATAATCTTGCAATTATTCTGCCATCTTCTATTGTTTGACAATAATTTGGTGCTAAATGTTTTATTTTTGTTTACCAAAAGCACTGCTGAAGACCATGTTACTCTATGTAAACGATGCATCTTTGTCTGGCTTAAAATGGCCAAACAAGATTTTAAGTCTCTCATCAAAAGAGGGATAACTTCCAGTGGCGGATCCAGGATTTTTGGAACGAGGGGGCGTGGAATTGGCTACAATGGCACCGAAGTGCCGGGTGATGGATGTCCCCTCCTGCGCTGTGGCGGGGGGGGGGGGGGGGGGGGGGGGGGGGGGGGGGGGTGCTGCAGGGGTACCCTTTCCCAATTGAGCGTCGAAAAACTAAGCTTGGGTTAACAATTGAAAATTATCGACCGAAAATCCTGAAGTTTGGTCGAAAATCCAAGATTTTCGAATTTTAGACATCGAGTGTTCCATACACGTGACAAAATTACGCTTAATCACATACCCGTTTGTTTGTAGAAAACCACTCTCAAGACTGGTGCCGATTGTCCTTTATTTTTTTTTAATTATGAGCAGTTTTCCTTTTTCCTGTGTACAGGCATGAAAAAGTGGGTTTTGAAAAAAAAAAGCTGAAAGGGACATAACTTGATAACTGTGCCATCTACATACAAATGAACTGCATCATGAGATAGAGCACTTTAAAATAAGGTTATTAAGAAAATTACAAACCTAAAATTAATATGTAAATAAACATTGGTAATGAATTTTTATTTGCTAAAACAAGACACAAAAATGTTGTATACGTCCAAAGCTGGCACAAGTACAATAAAAAACTTAGGAAATCGTTTGATTTAAGCAAAAATCAAGATGTCAAAAAAACTCGGGATTTCAGTGTAGTCTTACAAGACAATAGAAGAAGGCTTAAGTGGTCATACGAGCCGGTAGAGTCATGGTCGATTTTCTTTCGGACTGTAAATCGAAAAAGTAGCAAGAGATTACAATTTGAGCTATTCCTATGGCTATTTCCTTACAAAATTCACGCACACGCTTAATAATGAATAATCTTAAATTTAGGATAGGCAGTTTCAACACCTGACCCATTTATTCTTTATCATTTTTTTTTTATGATTATGTATTTTTTTCTCCCTCCAAAGAGGTGGCGTGCGTCGAGCACGCCCCTATGTAGATCCGCCAGTGAAATTTCTTCAAAGTCAGATCACACCAAAAAGATGCTTATGAAAGCCTATTATTCATGTTATTTATCCCTCTACAGACCAAAGAAAACATTTGAGCAAAAAACCGTATGATAGCTCCACTCGTACAACGGAGTCCAAAATAGTTTTAAACTATCCCTATTAATGGTCATATTGTGTTCAACGGCACACGGTATGCCGCCCACAGGCATGCCGATGGTTAGTTAATGTTAAACATTGTTAAAAGAAACATTCTGCGAGTGTTTACCATTCCAAACAGAATGTAAAGGTCCTCATATGAATACCACCCATTGGGCAAGGAACCGTATCTCCATCAATAATTTAGGGTATTCATCGTTATTTTGGGTATGAAAGCTTTTATGCCGAGGCTGCGTTATGTATACCGATACTTTTTTAAAACTTACAAAATTAACCATTAAATATCAAATAAGTCGGAAATTGTCCGATTTTTGACCATTTCGGCGTTCGTAACGGCAGCCATGCATAAACGGTTGTTTATACAGGTCCAACGTGACGCGTATTGACCAATCGAGTACGCCGTTACATACGCGGTATACATGAACATGTTTCCTTTTATTAGAAGAAAACTGAATAAGTGAAATAGAAAATCGATGTTATTATTCTCAACCACTATCATAGCAGTAGGTGCAATCATATCACGCATGTCACGTCAAAGGAAAGGTAATACCGTGGGCGTCGGAAGTAGGTACAACTACTGTCACGGGCTGGACAGAAATTACTATAGAAACAAAAACATTGATTTTCGATCGTTTGCACAAAAAAGTAATTTAAAAGTTCGTGGTCTACGAATGTAAGCTTTGATTTCTATCAACAGGAGAATTTTCTGTGTGCGATCTTTTAAACTCATGTGGTATAAGTGTCAAGAACACTTAGCAGCCAAGGTGTCTAGACTTATTACGACGCTTTCGAATGGTTATAGTTTGCATAAAACCCCCTTACTTTTACAGGTTTACTGAATATCGATTACATAAAAAGTACACCACTCATAGGCCACTAATTTATAATTCGGGTCCAATGTAACACGCTGGACATCCAGCGAGTGGCACTGGTTTGGGGTGTATAATAATTATAATAGGGCTGTTTTGATTATTAGAGTGTATCGGTGCGCATGGCTCAGAGCGCATAGCTCTGTAGCCAATGGCGCGTATGTTCAAGGGAAGTATGTTTGATAGAGATTGATTTTGCAGGGGAAGTTCTGAGTTGTGGTTAGCACAGGTAATTTAACAGAAGCATGATTGATGTGAATTCATATTTTTTTCTTAATTTATCATTATATCTAAGATCTTTGAATCAAAGGTTAAGGATGATTTTTAATGTCACTGGGGACCTAGACTGCCATAGTAATGCATGTAGCAGTTCACAAATTACCGTTTGGAAATCCCCAATGCCAAATCGAGCAGATCGTGTCCACCCTCCCTGTACAGACCCACACGTATAGTCTCACATCTGATCGATTACGCTGTGACAACGAGATACAGAATGCTTGATGCTTGCCGTATTGTAGTTATTAAACGGTAACGAGATGAATAGTTGGTGTCACGTGCAGGTACCAGGTCACGTGTCACCCACCCCCCCCCCCCCCCCCCCCCCACACCCCTCACACCGCCACCCCACCCCACCAATGTTGGGTTTTTCCCCCCCCCCCCCATCACCCCCCCCGGATAAGAAATCAGGTGGCTAGTAGGATTGTCCGGGCGACAGATATATATAAATCGAATATTTCTACTAGTAAATAAGGTCTGTCATGACCTTCTGCCCAACGTGCTATTATTTTTTTCAAAAGACACCGTTTATTATGTCTCCGGGTATGTCTAAACAGTACAAAATTTACCTAATTCCATACTGATTCAAAACCGACGTACGATGACGATTAATCGCTGGTTTTTTTCACTGTAGGGATACGTACGTCATTTTTACCTGAATGGGTCACCCCGAGCAAAATAATAAACCAATCAATGCCGTGACGTCATTAAATCTTTATTTTTCCAAAAATGGATGTTATTACCATAATAAAATTCTTTTGAAGATTCATAACATCTGTAGAGTGTTCTTATAATTAATATTCAAATTCACGCATGAATGTGAAAAAGATGGGCCATAAGTCTACAAACTGAAAACATTGTCAGCCGGCTAAATACCTTACCGTGGACTGTTATGAGCAGACGGCTCCCGTGTTAGTTCTAGCAGGCTTCAGCCACTTGCGCGCGGCTGCGGGGGTTATGGTTAGGGACATTTATTTTAAATGAAATCTAGTGAAATTTCGACCCAGCTCCCTTTTAACGAAAGGCGTGTACCTGTGCGGGTGTGCTAGCAAAGATTCATTTAACGCAGAAAAAAAATGATATGGTCTACACAAAAACCCTAATAAAATTAGGGACTTTCCTCTAAGTAGTTCTTGAATTACAATGGTATTATGAAATTCCAAGTGTTGTAATTGTTTGCAGTTGGCTTTTCTTATAAAAAATATATATAATTACAGCATAATCTGTAAAACAAACGAATGATCTCGTTATCCCCTACATTCTTCCTACCCTTTAGTACATTATATTAGAAGCCCATAACGTTTCGATCCTAGAAGACTTTTAATCCAAGAAGACCATACATCACCTTCTAAACACTACTGACCATAATTTATCTCTTTGTTAGAATGGTATTTAAATTGGGGCGGAAAATTTGTAAAACAGTAGCGAGGTTGCGAAAACACTAAACGTCTATCGCGAACGCCTATTCGAACGGCTGTTTATACAGAGTGAAGTCAAAAAAATTGACCTGATGGTGTCTGTCATTTTGAATGTCTAGTATATGTATCTATACACATATGTGGTATCATCTGAAAGATTAGTTCATTATGCTTTAATTTGCTGTAAAATTTCACATGTATATGCCAAGCTACAGTGTTTGAATCAAGTAGTCGGTGTTGTGCTCTGTCCACGGATTCACATAAAATGAACGGCGTTCAGCGAAGGAATCAGTGTCCAGAAGAAAAATCGGGTGATGTATTGACTGCGGAATAAATGTGATGGTATTTTATAAACAAAATTCAGTCACAATTTAAGATGAATGCCATCTTAATGTTTTACGTCCTCATCACTCAAAACAATCATTTGAAAAATAAAGGGAACGTGATACTTGTATCAGTTTCTGGAGTTGATTGAATCATACCATAATTAGGAGCAAATCGGTGACAACCTTTTCCAGGTTAAGTATTGCTAGATTGTGGACCAAAATATGCCACATCTTGAAAAGGTGTACAAATAAAAAATTCCATTAACCACTGGCTTTTACAACCTTAAGATACCACGCTTTTGACATAAACATAGACATACCCTGATCATCATTTTGAGAAGTGTCATTTACTAGTTGGCCGCCGTGCATTTAAATGGGAAGCCGTGGATGGGGGGAAGATAACTACTTGATTCAAAAGAATGTAGCTCGGTCTACACTTAACGATTGGAATTATTGTTGCAGCAATTAAAGATAATGAAATAGGCTTATACTCTGATAGTATTTGTTATTTAAAAATTAATAAATTAAATTACATAAATATAATCAGGATCAAGTTTTTTACTCACCCTTTGTACTAAATAATTCTCCTGTGACAAGATTTTTAATAGACAGACGCTCCTCTAAGAGGCTTCTCGTCAGACGTGAGGGGTTCCCGCAAAACTCGCGACACCCCCCCCCACCGCTTCCGCCACTTTAATTTAACTACGTGGTTTGTTGGTTGCCCAGAGTTTCATTTAGAAAAAAAAGTCATCGTTCTTTTAAGGTTGGCTCCTTAAAACTATACATACCTAAAAACAATGGGTTGATAGTTCCTTCGATGAGAATAGTAAGCAAGATAAGTGCATATTCCTCCTGCTTCGTTCACATCTAAATGATGGCGCTTCCACTTGACTTGTAGGAAAAGCTTAAGTACGAATGAAGCGAGTAAGATTTTCTAAGAAGCTCCCAGATTCCCACCAAGTGCTGCAGCATTCATCTACCCTGATTCTGAGAGAAAGGTGAAGAAGAAACCACGAAAAGCTCTAGGAGACTTTTATTCAATACATATTTCACACAGGCGAAAACAAAGGAAATGTACTTATATGATAATTATCGGGAATATAGTACAGTCCTTAATTAACAGTTGAAAAGGTATAGATACAGTCAACAATAATTGCCATGCAATTGAAAAAACTGTGAAGGCGCAACGAGAGATTTTAAGGCATCTGATTTTCGCCATATGAGTACTGTATTATAGAATACACACAAAATAGATCGCTTACCTTTTATTGAATAGAGAAATGTCGTAAAAGTGAAGACAAAAGGGGATTTTTTTATGATTATATTTCAAATAAAAAACAGCGGCTGAATTTCCTATTTGGTCCTATATGAAAATTTAATAATCTTTGGGTACCAAAGATCCGTCTCAGCTTAATTTAATCCTTTCAGATTGGGTGATATTGTTGATAGAAATCTTTAACATCAGTGCAAAATTGAGAATTTCACATTTTTAGGAACTGTCCTGTTATGTAAAATATCTGATTTGCAACTTGAAACACCTTAACACATAGGCTGAATTTCCTATTTGCTCCTATAATGAAATTATAATTTCTAATTTTGTTAACAAAAGAAAATCATATCTATGTTAATCATTTCAGATGGGCATATTTTTTGATAGAAAACCTTACATCAGTGCAAAAAACACAAAAAACCCGTATTTTTTTTGTTCACATTTTTGGAAAACACTTGTTTATGTAACCATAATCTGAGTTGACCTTTAAACAGAGAGTTGCGTACGTGGGATGTACGCATGGTGGCGTAGCGTGGTATTTGGATTAACGAATTAGTTTAGCAGCTAGCACCTGCACACCATGTGGATGGCCACATTGCATATTCCTGTGCCACTAAACCAACCCCAGGTAATATAATAGTTTCCGTCCAGATGACATTTATACCTGTACTAATTCGCTTCCATTTCTGCTCACAAGAGGAACCCAATTACATTAGAATTAATTTATCAAAATGCGGGTTATTCTATCAACTGCTTTGGTGTGGAGGGATGGCCTGAAAAAGGATAATCTGTGACTCTATGTTTTGATACTAACTCATAGAATGGGAATCCCTGGACGAAAACATTCTCCCAAATAGGATTAATTCCCTGTATCAATCTTATATAGATGGAAATAACTATATTATGAGAATTTTCTATGTCCGCTCATAACCAGGAATATACACACGTACTTTTGTACCCGCGTTTATCCTCGATCGCATCAATAGTCCGTCATTTTTGGTGAACATGGGAGACACGTTTTCTAGGACTACCATGCGAATGCATATAGTCCCTCAATCTATGAAAAATATTTTTTTTAATAGTTGTATTTTTGGTGTTCGTTTTTGTTTTTTGGTGGTTTTATTGTTGTAACTAGCAGTAACAGACTCCCAAACAACATATCAAAAGGTAGAAAAAGTGAAGCCTGGCAGACATGTTAATTTTGCTTTATCTTAACTGGACTATACGGTCCCTATTTCAACAAAGTATATAGTTTCTAAATGCATGTTTAGGGAATTTTTCCATTTTCTGTTAGTATTTGAACAATTTTTTGCAATGGCTATGCTTGCAAGGTGTGTAACACTTGCAATTGATATTTTACAGTGTAAAGTGATGGTCATTATTTCAAGCTGGCCGCAATTTTCCCGCCAAAATCGTTTTGCATTCTCGATGATTGGTCCCCGACTGCAATCGAGATGGGGAGATCTTTTATCTACCAATTATTATCAGAGATTATTCTATAGTCAAACACATGGTCAACTAGTGCGGGGGGGACTACCTACGCAAAGTGATGGGTATAATGTGCATCGGCCAGGTGAAAAATACAGTCCTTTCCCGTGTCCCTTTCAATAATTTACCCCCAAATACAGGGTCATTCGGTACACATCTGAATAAAATGGGGTCATCCATTAATGAAACTTTCAGAAGAGAAGTTAAAAATAGTAAGTGCCTCTTTCCAGAGTTGAAATTGCCATGAAATTATAAATTTAACTGCCATGACAATTATAAATTGTTAATAATGTGCACGTAGGCTGCGAAATTTTGAATTTTGGGTGTTTCAAATTCTTTTAAAAAAATGGATAGTTTTATGCAACTTGTGATCACAGGACCGAAGTAAAATGTGGGTTACTTCAAGTCTGTGAACATGTTTAAACATGGGGACATCATTTGGTCATAGCCTGGTAATAGGTAGGACAACTCAGCATTAAAAAAAAAAGGCGGTCAGCATTCTAGACGTCACCACCAAAGTCAGCATCCTAACAGACCATGGTATGAAACAACCATATAAGAAGACTCACCATTAAAGGAGCCCGTGGTCTATCGCCATAGCATCGTCCCCATACTCGAAGATTTTACCGGAAGTGAAAAAAATAAAAAATTTGGTATTTTAATAAAAGCTACTAGTTTTTCCCCTCATTTACTCTGTAAATCTTAGGGCTAAGGATTTTTGGTTTGGATGGATATGAGCGAAAAATGTTCCCCCATTTTGGTCGCACCGCTGTAATTTTAGCAACATCTAGGGCACGAAAATCATGTTTTTTACGCTCTCACATGAAACATTTAAATATCAGCGCCCAAACTCTACAGATGGATTTAGAGGTAGGGACGCATTCTATCAAGATGAAACTCTTATTTATTTAAATTTGGTCGTCCCCTTTTAATATTTGTATAGTACCAACTATACGGAAAAAATGGCACTAGGGTTTTTATGCAAATTACATGTCTTGCCATGCTTCCTTTTTTCTACCTTTTTGATATGTTGTTTTCGGGAGGATTTGGACACAGTATACAGCAAAGAAAACCTTCTGTAGCAATTTGTCCAGGTCCTCATAACCGTAGATTGAGTGGACTATCCTATGCAATGCTACTGACAGCTAAATGTCCTTGGAATGTTTCTATCTTGTCCACCAATATGGTTGGTGACTGGAACGTCATATTACACTGTCATCTTTTAATAGGCAGTCGTCTTAGATGGTTATCAAAAGTGATTATATTGATTTACCATTGTTGTTCATAGTAACAAGAATCGCATACTACTTGCCGACTGTGCTTCCATTCACTGTTTAGGGTATCAGATTCGGGTCACGCTGTTCACTGTCACTCCTTGTATCATACAGAATGCTCTAAAAAACAAAACAGCGTTTCATCCCCGAGTACTCCAATTTTGAATCTGAATTAATTGCTCTCTCTTTTAATAAAATAAGGCATAACGCTCGTTGCTGGATGCTTTTAGATGTTCCTTTCTACTTTTCTGTAAGCAAATTTGAGCAAGATATACACAATTTTATTTAAAAATTGATTCAAATTTATAATTGGTTAAAAGTACCTGTATATATCCGTATCTTGGTCACTGTATTTTTTCGTTGGTTGCTTAGCTTAGAATGTGTTTAGATGTGTTTAACTCGATTGTTTGCTTTTATTGATTATGTGGTATTAAAGGTAGTGAACCAGACATGACCGATTTTGGTTTCTCTTGTGGGAAGCATAATCACTAAAACATGTGATAACAAATTAATTAAGTGTAGCTGTCATAATAGTAGAAGCGCAAATACATACATGTATGTACCAAATTTTACCATAGGATAATGCGAGCCAGTGTAGTCGATCACATTCGGGGAAGTTTTTATTCATAACATTAATAGAAACGTACATTCCTCTGGTTTTAAATTACACTGGGTTAATGAAATAATATATATATAACATTTCTTCTGATAATAAAATCTCAATTTTTATGGGTAAAGAGTTAGGGACGAGGATGTCGATCGGGTTTTTAATTTTAGCTAACACAAATGAAACTAATGGAACATAATACAATGCAAAGGACATCATGGCATGTGTTCTGTGAATACAGGCATGGAAAGTATCATAGTTGTTCTATCCGTAAATGTCCCTTATCAATTTTAAAGTATGTTTTATACCCACTATCTTCCTAATTTGTAAGACTAGATGTGGAATTTTCTGTGTTTATGTTTACTTAATGTTTTATTTGTTATTTATTCTAATCGAACTATGCCATCTCAACAATCCACAGTCATTGAGAAAAGAAAACGAATTAGAGAAATGAATTTCCAGTGGTTTTTACTTGTCACCATGAATAAAACTATCAAGCACGTCTAGCAGACAAAACGATTGCAAACGTTCAGGATCGCCAACCATATATCCGTAAGACACGTTTATTCCATAACCAGGATAATCTATACCGTGAAGTGTTTTGGTATTCAACAGCGTGAAGTGCCTTTGGTCTTCAACAGCTTATAGTCAGGGCTATCATACAGAACTTTATGTTGAGCGCTATGTCGTCTTTGTCAAATTTGAAAAATGTATTTAATAAAGTATAGACATAATTTCAATATCCCCGGAACTGCCTTTCAAATAACAAAAAGAGTGGATGTCGACTCTTTTAAATTGACATATAGCAAGTTTAACTAGGTAATAGGTTCCTGACATGTCGGCGCTCTTGTTCAAATCGCTCATTATTTCGTCATCACATCCATGCTCGCAGTAACTCTATTCTAGTTCACTTTTTATAAATTAGTTTCGTTTAACAAAGAGTACACTTGAGTACTTGACAATTTTCTAATTTCTTTCCAAAGCGCAATTACTATTAGAGTATAGTATCAAATACATGTATATTGAGAGTTGAAGATCCTTACCGAGTCAAGACGGTACGAAATTTTAAGAGAACTCAAATTTCCACATTGAATGCAAGGTATTTTAAAAAAATTGAGATAAGTGCAGTAATCGCTTAAGGGGTTTTATGTTGTAAATGAACCTAAATATAGCTTAACATAACGAAATTTGCATAGATTCTATTGCTTAAAATTTGAATTTCCCCAAAGCTAGGCGTCTGTTTAGGGCCTTAGCAACACATATATATGAGTGAAATAGTTCATTTACGGTAAAGATAATAGAAAAGCGTCGTCATCATCATCATCATCATCGTCATCATCACGATCACCATCATCAATATCGTCACCATCATCAACAACAGTGATATACAAAACCTGCGGATCATGATAATATTATCATTTAATGGCAGTACTTTAGAAATGGCAGTAGTCTATAATTTACAGCAATATTTATCACAGTTGCAAAATTAAGTAGAATAAAAAACACTACAGTGGCGGTAGCAGTAGGAGTAGTAGTAGTAGTAGTAGTAGTAGTAGTAGTAGTAGTAGTAGTAGTAGTAGTAGTAGTAGCAGTAGTAGTAGTAGTATAGTAGTAGTAGTAGTAGCAGTAGCAGAGTTGCGTGGCAATAAAAACAATACTGTTTATATACTATAAATTTTCTTTCGACAAGACATTAACTCTGATTTCTAACGAAATTTCTTCCAAAGAAATAATTTCTCATGACATAATTTTGATTTTTCTATCAAATAGAAAGTGGTACCAAGGCCGTGTTCTCCAATTCAAATTGCATTAACCTAATACGAGTTGACTAGTTGAATACAATTTTAGCTCTAACTTATTACAAATTATGCACATTCATTTTGAATAGAAATAGAACGCACAGACGCTGACTACTTTGTGAGATTAAATTAATGCAGTTGAGTCTTTAAATAAGGGGCGGTGCGGGGTGACGTAGAATATCAAAACATTTGTTACTAGTGCAATACCCTAGGAGATAAGTGGGTTTAATCAAAATTTTTGGTGCAGAAGGTTTGAGTGGCTTATTTTATGTAAAATGGGGCGTAGATTCCAAAAAAAGCAGTCTTATTGACCGTACTCAAGACATTTTTGTGATATTGGCCATTTTTTGACTACAAATCATATAAAATTCATATTTTTACTTTTGGGTGTTTTGACTAGCGTAATTTATGTAAAAAGGTCACTGATCATAATAAAAGCAGTCTTATTGGCTGTTTGTGAGATTTTTAGGTGATTTTCATCCTTTTTTGGCCAAAAAATAGCTTATTTTGATCAGAAATCATATTTTTACTTTTGGGTGCTCTGGCAAACGAATCTAATGCAAAAATGGGTACTGATTTAAAAAAAATAATCTTAATTGACTGTACTGAACACAATTTTGACATGTTGGTCATTTGTGTTAAAATCGGCAAGAGAGGAGGGTTGATATACAACCAGAAATTGAATGAGTACTAAGGATAACCCAAAAAGCATTTGTATAAAGAAACGCTTAATTCTATTGGGGTCCTCAATCAACCAATCAGCAAAACGAAATGTAGGTCTGTTAATTGCCGAAGAATCGTTTTAAGCAAAAACGAAACATTTCTGGCGAGAAATTCCCAAGATACAACGAATAAAGATTTCACGATACGTTGGATTTCTTGAAAAATGCTCCCTATACTGTAAATTCAGCAAAACTCGAATGTTTTAACTGCAATTTGCCGGAAGTAATTGAATTTCTAAATATTCTTTAGACACTTAAAAATAGAGGAAAAAATGTACTCAAAAGTGAGGCAAAAAGAAAAAAATACGATATAAAACTGTTGCCAATATATCTTATCAAATATACTCCTAGAATAACGGTTTAGGGCATTGTACTGTTACCGAGATATTTAAAATCACTATATTCAGAATAAGAGCTTTTTAGGGCTTTATTGCAAACTTCGCTGTGCAAATCTTTACTAACTTCGGTAATAAATTGATATGTCTGCCAAATGGCCACCCACCTTAAGGTTGCGAAATTCGATGTCCATATTAAATACAACAAGTTTGGATGTTTACACGCAAAGGTCTAATATTGTTTTGCTTGGTTACCTTTTTTATACTATTACGCGATTTGCCTACAACGGAGAACATAAAATCACAATTCAAGAATAAAGATAAGCTTGAATACACAATTCATTACAAATATAACGCATTTTCAAATATATCTAACGGCCATCGCAGTTTTAACAAACTGTTACAAAATTAGTATTCTAAAAGAAACATAGTTAATTCATCGTATTCCATTTCTGTGTCGGGTCGATTTTGAAATTCCATTGCATTCGAATTTATATCCCCAACAGAGGATGCTATTGCTGAAACTTAACAAACCAGAAGAGATTAGTCTATTCCAAGACGCACTGTATAATAAAGACTTTAATTTGTCCTACCCTTCGGCAAACTTGGTAATATCGACCTATCCTGACGTTCCTGACTTCCTGGTCGCACGAACTAATCTAAATTCTATGCTGACAGAAAAGTGCGAAGTACAGGCTTTGTGGATAGTCTGCTTCAATCAAGAATTATTTAACAGACAGAGGAAACATATTACTGCGTCTGACCATTCAACCATTAATAATGGATGTGGATTCTAATACCTAATAGTGTATTACTTCAAAATGTTACTATATTTAAAAAAATAAACCCCATTTCATAACGGCAATTGTGTTCAAGGCTTTATCAATTTCGTGTGAAAAACGGATTTACTGTCCGTATGCTATATGCAAACACCCCGTTGACCAACAAAGTATATTTAAATTAGACAATTTCAATGTCAATGTTGGATAAGAATAATTTGCCCTTATAATAAGTTGGTAAATTTGTTAGTCCACCTTTTCAATTCATGGAACGGATTGTTAACGAACAGAAACAAGAACCAAATTCTCTCTCCACAATTGAACGCAGTGCCTGATATTGCGCTCCTGTTCCAAATGAAAAGTCACTTTTTTTCTCTTCTTTGTACTGTACGGTCTATTGCCGTAAGTTGACAAAAAATAAAAAAACTTTTTTTGGCCGCTCAACCACCAGGTTTTCCGATTGAGAACCCTTTTGATAATAAAATATGCCAAGTTTCTGCTTTTGAAAAGCTATTTTAAATAGAAGTAGTTTAACCTCGTGATTTGGATCGAATTTTTTTTCTTCAAAAAACCGCCTACCAACCAAATTAATAACCTGGTTTTTCCATTTCTTGATAACTAGTTTTATCGGTAAAAAAAAACCCTGTTTTTTTAAACGAAATAGCAAAGTTTTTTGAAAACGTGGGTTTCTTCTCGGCCGAGGACACATTTGCCGATACCAGATTTATCGATGCCTTAGGCATCTTTTTTGGCACAAAACAAAAGGACAATCCTGTTTTTGTTATGCGCCATAACCTCAAGTTGTTGTTTTTCACTGCAAGATTAGCATTGGAGGCACCTACCAGTCCTCAATTCTGGCTGACAGCGTGGGCCGTATGTACCGTGTTTTTCACAAAAGTTAAGGTTTTAGGAAAGTTTACCATTCGGGACTAAAAGTCGCAATTTTCTACAAAAATAGGGTCATAGAACTACCCTTGGGTAACCCTTGGGAACCTTCCAATGATAATGAGGGCAAGGATCACATACCAAGGTCAAATGTCAAATGAGGTCAATTTATAAAATGGCCTGAAAACGCAAATTGGCATCAGTTTAGAAGTAGTTCTCAATAGCTGCAGAACTTGGATGGATCATGATGTCCCTTGCTAACCTTCTTATTTATTAGGTCCAAGTTACATACCAATGTCAAAGTCCATGTGCGGTCAAGTTATAAAATAGGATGAAATCATCAAATTGGCTTCATTAGAAGTAAAAGTCAATAGCTTACAACAGAAACTTGGATTAATAGATACCCTTGGACATTCCCATATGATATGAGGCAAGGGTAACTTACCAGGCCAACTGTCATGAGGCAAGTTATAACATAGGTTGAAACATCCAATTAGCTTCATGTCGAGAAGTAAAAGTCAATATCATACAGAACTTGGAACATAGATGCACCTTGGAACCTTCATAATGAATATGAGGCAAAGGTTAATGCTTTAAAAGCCCTCCATCTGAGTAAGATAGAGATTTATTTTATCATGTGTTTCATTGGCATCTTTGGCTCTGTGATACTTTATTTTTCTTATTTTAGAAAAAAATAGGTGGTGAATGTGCTATTTTTAAGTATTGCACGCTATGTAGAATTCTTGCAAGTTTTTTTTTCAGTTTTTTCTTGGCAACACTGCTCTTTAATGCTAAATATCCCCAAGTTATTTTTTTTTATTTGTGAACATAGACCAACCTCATATGTACCCACACAAAGCCATACTATCCAACAAGCGTTACCTTGGAATTTACGACTTATTAAAAATGTCATTTTCAGTAATCCAACCATTCTGTTCTCAAATACCCCTATGGTTTTTGGATAATGGAATCTTCCAAACCCAGCCGTCTGTAAAAAATGTTGAATAATTTTGAAAAGTTTAAAGATAATTTATAGATGTACTACAATTGTATTAGTTGTTAATACATTTTCAGCGGTGCGTGGCATTTAATTAGGCATTTTTCATGTCTTCAAAAATGGTGCATTTGGAAACTATAGAAAATAAGTGTTTTGGTCCGGAACCCATGGCAAACCAGGTCCCGAGTAGTTAAATAATTGTCATAATTTGTTACCTTTATCAAAGGCCCTTCCAGTTGAAAATAGAAGGAAATCTATTTTTGAGGTCTGCCACCCTCAATAATAATTCTCCACTAATTTTTAAATTAGAGCACCAACTTGCAAGATTGCATTTAGTTTGGGACACTCTGTCGGTCTCTTTTAAGAGGTAGTTCTGGATGTGATCCAAGTGATTACAAATTGATTTACCATGTTTACAATAACAGAAGGAATACTACTTGCCGACCGTGCTTCAATCAAAGAGGTTCTATAGATAAGATAGGCAAAACGTTACGTATCTTTAGAATTCATCGTCTCGCATGTTTTGCCTACCACACAAGAAAACGTAGAAGACCAACAATAGAAAGCAATATGGCTGCCTCCGCTTCTCCACATACTGTGGTGCCGCTTTGTCATATACACTAATCGGTATTGATACACATTGAGTATGTGTTTCGAGGTGGCCAGGTGTAATAATATGTACCTGTCATTGTGCTCAGATACTCTTTTTTCTCATAAGCAGCGCGCTTAGGTGAAAAGATTATCATTGAGGCGGTTATTTAAAGAAATCAAGACGAGTGACGTCTTTCATCGTTGTGTGGCCATGGGTAGGATAAAATTTAACCACCCCATAGCACCCACATCCAACAACTGATATTTTGGCGGATTGTTTTGTAATCGAATTGACATTAGGTGTGTATACAAGCACCCAAACTAATAATTATTGCGTGCAATCTTCACAATGTCAGCGCCCATCACGGACGACTGGTTTTGAATGGGTTTTCACCCCCTTGGCTGCAATTCACTGTTAGGGTATCGTATATCGGGTAAGTGTTCACTGTCTCCTTTGTAGACATAAGGAATCTCGCTCTTTTAATAAGGCTATTAGCCTCGTTCTGTAATCTTTTAGTTGCTTTTTTTCCCTACTTTTCTGTAGCAAATATTAATTAGATCACTATAATGTTTCGTCAAATTATCTTTTAAAGTACATTGTATAATCCGGATAATTCGTCCTGTATCTGTCAAATATTTTTTTCGTTGTTTCTTTATCTTATTTGTTTTTCTCTGTTTCTGTTTAATTGTTATTGTGTTGTTATCAATTTACAATTTTTAATGAAAACATTTAAAATGATCGTATTGCCTTTGATTTTTTTGTCTTGCTAAAGGTAAAGCTACTAGAAATGATTTTTTGGCAAGGTCGTAGTATCGTCAAGCGTAAATAGGAGGATTTATCACATTACATTAAAGGAGGTGACCAATCATGGAGCCGATTTTCATGTGATGTTTCCCCTCATATCGAAGCATATCACTAAAACATCTGATAACAAATTTGGAATTAATTAAGTCTAGCTTTCACAAATCATAGAACGCAAATATGTACCAAATTGTAAACCATAGGATGTGTGAGCCTTGTAGTCGATCACATTCGGGGCGTTTTTGTTAAAACACATCAATAAGAAACAATCCTCGGACTTTAAATTCCACTGGGATGTTGAAATTAATATGAAATTTCTTTCTGATATAAAATCTCATTTTTATATGCGGTAAGAGTTGGGGGCTAGGATGTCGATCGGGTTACCCACATTGAGTGATTTGTAATTTTAGCTAACAGAATAACTACCGGAACACTAAGACCATGGAAACGTGCATCACAACATGTCTTCTGGGAATACGGCATGGAAAGTTGTTTTCTATCTGTAAATGTTCTTATCAAATTTGGGCCTATTAGATATTTAAAAAGAGTTTTTTAAAGTATACCTTTAATACTCAACTATCATTCTCATTTGTAAGACTGATGTGAGATTTCTGTGTTTATTCTTACTAATGTTTTTATGTGTTATTTATTCTAATGCGAACTATGCCATCCTCAACAATCCACGTCACTGAGAAAGAACAACTAATTATATAAATGAATTTCCATGGTTTTCAACTTTCTCTAATAAAAATTCAGCGCGTCCTAGCAGAACGATTGCAACGGTTAGGATCGCACCATATATCGAATGTCAGGTGGCCAGTTGTCCAACTTATGGCCTGTCCGTAAAATTGAGTATGGACACACAATTTTTTCTTTTTCTGCTGAAAATGATAGATAAGGGTGGTAGAATAAGAATCTGTCGGGTGCCCACCTGGGCATCCTGAGCATTTTGAGAAATCCAAGATTGCGTCGTCATAAATGATATTTATCTATCAAACCCTATATTATCAAACTATGAAGTTCTAGATATACTATAGGATCATGAACAAATGTATGGCACTTGTACAATTGAGTCATGCGCCAAATCAAAATGGAAGCCAATCTAATATTTAAAATATGCCATATAAAACATCAAATACCTGCGATAAAAAATAAACATTATGTACTTAGATTATGTTGTTAGACACAATAAATGTAATTTCTGAATACTTTTAAAGTTTGTAACATGACGTCAATCAATATGGCACCAAACGAGATATCCTTCAAAAAATACTTTGACACAATGGCTAAATATTACCTTCAAGTATGATTATTGTGGCATGAAACATTATAATCTGTCTGCTAGGATCATACCAAGTGATACCAGGTCATCCGGATAAATAAAAATGGGTCAAATTATAAATTGAGTGCAATATATGTGAAAAATGTATTCGGGAATTCCTATGGTATTTTTGATAACTTGCACTAATATTCGTTTTAATTTCGATTTTGGCGCATTGAAAAAAACAAATTGGAACGGTATGGTGTAACATTGGTTAGGATCAAAGGTACAGTTCTATGTCATTGACACTTGATTCGATTTGAAGGCTGTAATGTGTGCCAAGTATTTTTTGAAGATGTTCACGTTTTGGCTGCCATTTTGTTGACGTCATGTTACAATTTTAAAAGTATCAAAATCATTTAAATTGGTGTCTAGCACATAACCTAAGTACTTCTCATCTATTTTTAGCGCAGGTATTTGCGTTTATGACAATTTTAAAATATTGGATTTGCTCCATTTTGAATTTGAAGTATGACTTAATGGTACAAGTGCCATACACTTATCATGGATCATATAGTATTCTAGTAACTCCATAAGTTTGATAATATAGGTTGAATAGATAATTATCATTTATGGCGACGCCATCTTGAGCATTTTGAGAACATCCCCCAAGATGGCGTCGTCATAAAA
Source organism: Ophioderma brevispina (assembly GCA_023653785.1). Classification (NCBI taxonomy): domain Eukaryota; kingdom Metazoa; phylum Echinodermata; class Ophiuroidea; order Amphilepidida; family Ophiodermatidae; genus Ophioderma; species Ophioderma brevispina. The sequence goes on from JAMKCH010016906.1 coordinate 42,229, forward strand.
TGATAATTATCTATTCAACCCTATATTATCAAAACTATGGAGTTACTAAGATATATCAGGATCAATGAACAAATGCATGGCACAAAAAATTGTAACATGAGTCATGCCCCCTCCAAATTAAAATGGAAGCCAAATCTAAATTTTAAAATATGCCCCTATAACAGCACAATACTGCGATAAAAATAATAAACATTGATGTCACTTCATTATCGTGTTGAGAAAATAAATGATTTCTGATACTTTTAACAAGGCCTGTAAACATGACGTCAATCAATATGGCAGCCAAAAACGAGAATATTTCAAAACTACTTGAAACACATGTCTACATATTACGTCAAGTTACAAATTAATGTGTCAATGAAACAAGTAGAAATGGACCTATGATCATAACCAAGTGAAACCAGGGGAATCGGGATAAATAACAAATGGGTCAATTAAAATGAGTGCAATATATGTGAAAAAAATGTCACTAATTCCTATGGTCTTTTTGATAACGTTGCACTATTAGTTTATTTCAGATTGTGGCGCATTTTAACCAAATTGAACGATTGTGTACATTGGTTAAGGATCCCAAAGGTTAATTTAATGTCATGAACAGTGATTAGATTTGAAGGCTGTTTATTGTGCCAAGTATTTTTTTTTGAAGATGTTCACGTTTTGGGCTGCCACATTGATTGACTTCATCTTACAAATTTAAACGTATCGCACATACATTAATTGTGTCTAGCAACATAAACCTAAGTACTTCTAATCTATTTTTATCGCAGGTATTTGATGTTGCTAGTACAATGCTTAAAATTATGATTGGCTTCATTTTGAACTTTGAGTATGTTAATGGTACAGATGCCATACACGTATCATTGGATAATAGTATACTCTAGTAACTCCAAGTTTGATAATATAGGGTTGAATGTATGATATATCTATCATTTATGGCGACGGCCACTCTTGGATTTCTCAAAATGCTCACGATTCTGGCCATGGTGGCACCGGCAGATTTTATTTAACACCCTAATCGATCATTTTCACAAAAAATTGTCCGTCCATACTAACTTACGGTCACACGAAGGTTCTACCTGACTATAAGACACGTTTATTCCATAACAAAGATAATCGTACAGTGAAGTGTTTGGTATTCAGCGAGTTGAAATGTCTTGTCATTTCAACAGGTATAGTCAAAAGCCTATCAACAGCACGTTATGGTTGAGCGCTATGTGTCTTTGAAAATTTGAAAAAAAGTATTTAATAAAAAGTATAGACTAATTTCATATTCGCCGGCATGCCTTTCAAGAACCAAAAGAGGGGGAATGTAGACTCTTTTAAAATTACATATAGCAAGAACTAGGTAATAGGTTCGGACATGTCGTTTTGCTACTGGTTCAATCGCCCATTATTCTTCACACATCCAGGATCGCATTAACCTCTTTCTACTTCACTTTGTATAAATAAGTTCACTGTTTAACAAAGAGTATACTTGCAGACTTGACAATTTTTATTTTCTTCATTCTTTCCAAAGAATGTAATTTATGTTATAGTAGAGTATCAACAATATATTGGGGTTGAAGATCCTTCCTAGGCAAGGCGGTCGACACACAAAAAATGTTACAGAGAACTCAAATTTCCTAGGGAATGCAAACCGGTATTAAAAAATGAGATAAAGTGCTGCAGTAATGGTTAAGGGGTTGGATGTTGGATTAGGAACATAATATAGCTAACATACCGGAAATTTGATAGATTCTAGTTATAAAATTTGAATTTCAAAAGGCGTCTGTTTGAAGGCGTTAGCACAAATATGTGAGTTGAATAGTTCATTTACGGTAAAGAGATTAAAAAAAATCAGCATTACGACAAGTCATCTATCGCTCACGCTCACCCATCATCAAATCGTCATCATGCTTCAACACACCGTCATGAAACACAAATGCGGATTCTATGCTATTTTTTCATATGACAGAATATTGACAGTCTGTACTCAGAGATTTCGAAATATTATTTTTTGTGTTTGTAATAATGACAAAGATAGTCAACTACCATAAAGTTAGTTACCTAAAATGCACAATCCGAAATTTGAGATGAATCGGATTGTGTTTTGATCCCTGCCAGTAAACATTGATGTTGTGTATTACGTCCCATAGGCTACGTGTATAAAAAAAATCGGATCCGGAATTTTATAACAAAGTTGTGATTTCTATATGAAGGAATTCGATTAACCTTAGCAATTTCACACAGTGATTAGTATATGGACAAGCACTATGTACACTGCAAAAAACCCGATTTTTTTTGGAAATTGAGGGGCGCCCTCCTCAGGAACATCTCTGAGTACGCCTTTAAGTAGAATAGAATTAAGTCGAATAAAAAAAACTAGCGGTTAGCAAGAGTACGACATTCTAGTATGTATAGTAGAAGTAGTAGCAGTGGTGGTGGTGGTGGAAGTCGTTTAGTAATGTAGAAGTAGTAGTCGTAGTAGTAGTAGTAGTAGCGCTAGTAGTATAGTCGTAGTAGTAGTAGTGTGAGTAGTAGTGCAGTAGTCGTAGTAGTAGCAGTAGTTAGTAGTAGTAGTGTAGTAGTCGATAGAGTAGTAGAGTCGTCGTGTAGTAGTAGCAGTAAGCAGTAGCAGTAGAGTAGTGTAGTAGTAGTAGTAGTAGTAGTAGTACGGAGTAGTAGTCAGCAATGGAGAGCAGAGTTCCGTGGTAAGAAAAAATACTGTTCATATTGCAATAAATGTTTTCCCAACAAATTTCTTTCGACAAGAATTTAAATCTGATTTTCTCAACGAATGTCTTCCAAAGAAAATACTTTATTGCCATGATTTGAGTTTCTATTAATAGAAAGTGGCCCACCAAGGCGTGTCTCAATTCAAATTGCATTAACCTATCAGAATGGGCTGGGTGAATACAACGGTTTTTCTAGCTTCTAAATGATTACAAATTATGCACATTCATTGAATCGAACTGAACGACAGACGACGGACTACTTAGTGAGATTAAATTGAGTGCAGTTTGAATCTTTAAAATAAGGGGCAGTGCGGGGTGACGTGGAGATCAAAACATTTGTTACTAGTGCAATGAACATCCCCTAAAGAAGTTAGCTTCCTTTGGATTTCTGTTATTTATTGGGTCTTACTGAGTCTGAAAGAAAAGCGTTATGGAAGGTATTTTACAGCGGGGGCTTGGTGTCTAATAATAAGATCAAAATAAATAAATAAAATAACATAAAATATAAATTAAAATAATAATAAATAAATGTCGACATTATATAGAGCCTTTCACAAGTAATCAAAGCGTTTACATTTTATGCCGTGCCACCAGAATCGGTAGCTGCCTTACATTGCCCAAGGATACACTCTACCTGGGGCGCGCTCAATGACAAATTCCCCCTAACAGCTCCACATTAGCACCTGTGGAGAGAGACAGGAGGTAAGTGCCCCTGCCCAGTGCACAAACATTGGCCTCAGTGGGCCGAACCCAGGACCTTTGGTCATGGGCCAGTCATTGTGATCCCCTGGACCGCAATGTGCTCCTCGTGAAGTTTATTTTATTTGTTTTAATTATTCTCATTATTTATTTATTTGTGATGCTGCCGCTGATTTGAGCAAAATATGTTCTCTTTGAATGTTTATGATGTCATAACGCACTTAAAACCATATTAATAAGAGTGCAAGAAGCGCTTTTGGTCTACAGGAAAGGGAAATAAGCACCGTTCGGTTACAAAGTGTTGTTGACGAATATGCAAAGGTCTGACTTAATAATTATTAAGATTTCATAACAGGGGACAAGAAAAATCACCAGAAAGACGGCATTCTTGAAAGAAAATGATCGGAAAAGAAAGTAAAACTTAACCCGAGACTAATACTCATATACAACACTGTCTTTCACACACAACGTTTTAGGCCCAAAGTGTACACAAATGGGTTGTCGCCACCCCGATAATTGCAGAATCTTGGCTTTGTCCTAACTTTTATTGTCAGGCTTTTGTTTTTGTTTTTTTTCTTTACCCTATTATCAAAAAATGTTACCTATACAAATTGTAAAGCATGCATATCAATTTCTTGGGGGCTACTTTTGACCGAAGCTTGGTCCCGCCCATGAATCAGACTGAAGTATGTATCGATTTGTACATGTTGTTACGTCTTGCAGGCCAGGCTGAAAACTGTGAGTGTGGAGATTTTGCGAGATTCGAGGACCTTAAGCAATTTCTTTCATTTTCGTATCTCGAATAGATATAAAAAAATTATTGACGCGGAGTTGAAACGTAACTATAGTTCACATTGTAAACATCAGATCATTATCAAATCGGCAAGAATGGTTGTTAATAACAACCAGAAATTGCGTACTAAGTATCACCCAAAAGTTAGTATAAAGAAAGGCTTAAATTTTACTGGGTTCTTACCTTCTGGCGCACAAAAAAAAATATCTAGCTTAATGCGAAACAAAGATTCCCGATACGTTGGATTTTTGAAAAAAAAGTGTGCCTTATAATGTTAAATTCAGCAACCACTGATGGTTCGACTGCAATTTACCTGGAAAGTACGTTTTTACATTTCTTAAATAGAGGAAATATGTATCAAAAGTAAGAAACATGAAAAAAAAAAGGATGAATTATACTGTTGCCCAGATATCTTATCAAATATAGTCAACAATAAGAGCTTGTAGGGGTTTATTGACGAAACTCGTTTGCACAGCGTCTTAACTGCGGTAAGAAATTGATATGTGTGCATTACTCAAATGGCCCTAATCCACTTAAGGGATGTGGAAAATTCGAGGTCCATATAAAATGACAGGTTTGATTTCTTACATCCATAGATCTAATATTTTGTGGTTTTATAATTACAGCTATTTGCCTACAGACAAAACAAAAGTAAGAAAAAAGTAAGCTTGATATACACAGTTACTCATCTTAGAAAAAAAGTTGTTTTTTACACAATTTTTAAAAAATATCCGATCAAGGCTATCGCAATAATCCTTAAAGTGTTAATAAAATTAGCATTGCTTGTGTTCTACAACAAAGAACTATTTAAATGTTCTCGTTTCTCTCCTTAACGTCATCTTATTGATTCGTGTGTCGGCGTGGGTCGATTTAAATTCGATTGTATTCATCTATCTCTCCTTGATTATCCCCAACGAAGATGGCTATGACTGCAAACTTAAAACCAAAGAGAGTAGTCTCAATTCGAAGCGCCTTGTATAATAAAGCTTTAATTTGTCCTATCCTCGGCAAGCTTGGTAATATGGACTATCTGACGGTCTGACTCATGCGTCCGACACGAATAATCTAAATTCTAGCTGGACAGAAAAGTGCGAGGAAGCTGGCCTGGTCATGCTTCAATCTAAAGATTTTTTAACGAGGGAAACATATTTCCAGTCTGACCATTCATCAAATAATAATGGACGTGAATTCCAATACCTAATTGCTGTATTACCTCAAAATGTGGACTATTATTTCAACACATTTATACGGCAAATATTCTTCAAGGCTTTATCCAATTTCCGTTGAAAAAAGGATTTACTGTCGTATGCTATTTGCAAACCTCGTTGACCAAAACAAAGTTATACATTAGACAATTTCAATGTCAATGTTCAATAGAATTTCATACTACAGGCTATAATAAGTGGTAAATTGTAGTTAGGTCGCTGTATGGTCAAAATTCATGGAGTCGGATTCTAACGAACCACAAACTGAGACCCAATTCTCCCTTCCATAAATGACCGCACATGATATGGTCTGTTTACCATGAAATCTAGCTGTTTACCGGCTTTCGAAAGGCGAAAATTAGATACGACAAGCAGCGGATACACTCCTCTTCTCGTTTCACAACAACGCCTAAAGTATTGTAGAAAGAATGGTGAGATATTGCAATGGCTATACCCAAGGAGTCTGATGATAATAGAAATCATGGTCGTAAACTACTGTAAACTTGTTTTTAATGGTACTTTTGAACAACCAACAATATTATATTTAATAAGCATTGGGTTAGGGTTAGTCAAAATAAACGTGAATATTATGAAATTTGTTCAGAGTTGCTTTGCTACCATAGGCTAATACAATTAGTGGTATTACTAGAAACGCTTGTAATAAAAACAGGCTGTTACTCAATCATTATTAATGTATTTGCAGTCAGTGGATAACAAAGAAAGGAGTGAAATGGATCACCATTTTCAAATGGTAATTTTCTAATACGCTGTCATGGTTCCCTTATATGTTCGAGTTGGAATCATTAAATACTAGTTTTAGGGAATATCAAAAATGGTTATTGCTGCGTGTAGTTTTTTTCGTTAAATTTAACGACGTGGTGTATTGTTTTCTTATTCATACACTGACAACGTGATGGAGTTATCAAACAAGAATTTTTTTGTACTTAGTCACAACTTCCATCATACGGTAAAACAATCAGGCCATACAATGCCCCGTAGCGTCCATTGGACCCTCAGGGAATGGTGCCAAAATAACCACTGTTTCTCTAACACTAAAAAAATCAACATTTTACCAAAAATTTAAAAACAGAAAAAAATAAAAGTTTGTTTTAAAATTGTTCTTTTCTCCCCGACCACTTTATATTGAGAATGAAAACTACCTAAAGGCTAATAGGATTGGAAATTAAGAATTTTGCGTGTGTTTGTTTAAACCGGTGTTTTTTGTAATGATGTCTTTTGGAAATGTAATTATTTTGTTATTGCTTTGCAAGATGACAGAACCAATTTTGATATTTTCTCAATTCTCATACACATCTAATTTAATTTGACATTGAACAGGCCAAAATACCCTAAAACTGCTAATGTAGACACCCATGCATGCCGGTATTTTTAAACACTTTACATTTCCCATTCAGAATACAACAATTTGCAACCACGTAACAACAATTTAAAACTCAAGTTCATTCCCATCAAAATATATTAAACTATAAAATCAGACTAAAGCAAAGCGAATGATGACGATATGCAACAAGGCCAAAAAACAACAATACCCGAGTAGCGTTTTGCAACCCCCTACCAGTGAATAAATTGCATAATTTCTAAAGAAAACAAAACGCAGATATAAATGCTTACACTAGAACGAACACATAAACTGAATAGTTAAAATTATAATCATCTTAGCAAATGATGATTATAATATACGATACAAAAATATCACGTCCTACTATTGTAAAATAAAACTAATAAAAGTGTAATCAGATTAGGATTTGAAGCATATTGCACATTGACATAATTTTGAAGAAGTTCGCACAGTTTGGCAATAATAACGTATTTTTATTTCTGAACTGATTTATATTATTGCATTTTTTAATTCACTTGCCAAACATGTTTTCCACGTTGTTCAAGCGTTACTAACAACATCATTGCTGCATAGAACTTACACTTTCGAATATTTGAATCAGGCCAATTAAGCCTCCGGAGCTACAGACTTTCTCAACATCTCAAGTACAAAATGTTTGAAGTGTTATATGTAGACAACTGACAGTGACCCTGAAACTAATTCTCTTAAGTGCCACAAATGGTGCTTTAATTATAGGGGGCAAGAACAAAGTTTGACAGGGTTCAATTTTTAAATTTGATCCAATCGTGCTGAAAAGTATAACATATTATTTGTCTAGCCAAATGATTCAGAAGGTATAGTTTGTACTATCTACAACGAAAGTTTAGGAGTTATAGACCTAAAAACAGCAAAATCTATTTTAAAAAAGGGACAAATTTTAGTTGTACAGGGGTCCAATTTTTTAAGTTGCTCCGAATTGATAAAAAAATGGTGCAAATTTATTGGTGGGGGCTCATAAGATCCAAATAAGGAATGTTTGACTGTCTTAAATGCTTGCCTAAGAAGTAGGGGAATGGGAAACAAGATCACGCCCCATTGAATGCAGTGGACGATGACCTTCTGTGACCAGCCCCTTACATCGGTAACTAAGTAGTTTAGACAGTCAAACATTCTTATTTTAATCCGATGACTCCATCAATATTTGGCACCATTTTTTATCTAAATCCGAGCCTTTTAAAATTTGACCCCTGTACAATTGAAATTGACCGCTTTTATTGATTTTGCTGTTTTTTAAAACCTATAACTCTAAACTTTACGTTGTAATATGTACAAAACTATACCTTTCCTGAATCCTTTTGGTTAGACAAATAACATGGTATACTTTCAACATGATTGGGTCAATTAAAAAAATTGACCCCTGTACAAACTTTTTTCTTGGCCCCTCCCTTAAAGCACCATTTGCTGCACTTAGGAGATCTTTTTTCAGGGTCCCTGTCAGTCCTGTCTACATATTAATTACTACTCAAGTTGTCTTGGAGATTGTGTACAGATGTTGCTATCCAGGTTAAATAGGGCCGCAGTCCCTAAAAATTAAAATAATTGTACACCATAACAGTGGGTATCAATCTGCATGAACCCAAAAAGATGACCTAGCCTAAGCTCTTTTTACTCCGTAGTGTAGACTATTGCGCAGCAATAATTACAGAGTTTGCACAATGCACAATCACAGAGGTATTGAATGAAGGCTGGAAAGCAGATATAAGTGAACCACAAAATGTTTTACAGGAGGTAGGTGGTATATTTATAGGAAGGAACCGCACCCGGTGTGCTGTGGTTTAGGGTTATGGTGCTGTTTGAATATTGAACATAACATACTTTGCTGGAAATTGCTAAATCAACAACGATATCATTATGTACAGAAATATAAACTTTCACAATATTTCGTCTCTAATCGTTATTTTTTTCTTTTTGTTTCAATTCGATAGCAAAATCAGTTGTATATCAGACCATGGGAATTATACCCAATGTCACGTGTTTTAATTATTGTTGCATTGCAGTATTTAGTACATTGGATGTAGATTGACCTACAAGAACGACGGTCGTCATTGTCTGACGATCCTCTGTTACTTATGTACTCCTTACTGC
>JAMKCH010016907.1:0-23933 GCA_023653785.1 Ophioderma brevispina
ATTATGGGTCGGCTGCAAATCTGAACTGATGTAGAGCCTTGGTGATGGTGAGCCTTCCTCTTAGGACGTGACCTCACCACTCTACCACAATCACCATCCTAAGTATCAATCAATCAAAATTTCAAATCATCACTCAATCAATCCAACATCAATCATCATTTTTTTTCTTGAAAAGTTCATCAGGTTTTGTAGGTCCACAGGAAAAAAAGAGTACATTTTTTTTCACACCAAACCTTACACTTACTTCGATTGAAGTTTTATATGCTCCTAGGACAAACTACTTCAGCGGAATGCTATGACCCGTCTTCCGTCCTGAATCGGAAGTAGGCAGATCAGAAGTGGGTCAAATATATTACCTTTTGGATAAGAAAGTGAGTAAACCAATATTTTTTGAACAGAGAGGAGGGGCCACTATTTTAAGTCACATGTATGATTCACCGCTGACCATGCCCGACAGGTGCGCGTCAAAATGATTGTTTCCCCAAAATCCTGATTTTTTTCTTGTCAAACTGTGCAAGGTAGCTCTTACACTTGTAAATACATTAAAATACATTGTCAAAAAGTGCAGTTCACGGATTGTTTGAATTTTTCCCAATTTGGTTCATGCTCATATTCTGCACTCATTTAAATAAAGGCCCTAAAATTTGCCTTTGTACAAGATTCTATTGATTTGGTAATTGGAGCGCAAAGTGGGATACTTAATGTGTGCTTTACACACTCTGGTGGATAAATTAGAGCTAAGGTATGATTTTGGGAACCGGTACGCTCTTTACGACGAATTTGAACCCAAGGCGATACCATTATTTTTAAGTGGAAGAACGAGGCCGATTTCTTCCACGCAAAAATAATGGTGTCCCGCCGGGTGCATTCGTCGTAAAGAGAGTAACCGGTTCCCAAAATCCATACCTGTATCTCATTCTTAAACCCTTTATGATTTTAATGTCATCTTTAACCCATTTCCGCATGCTTTACGGCTTAAATCCAACTTCTTATTACGTGGGTGGGGTTTAGTACCAAAACACGCAATATCATTGGTTTGTTGCCTCATCTTATATGATACGATATTAGATAGTGCGTCGCCGCTCAAGGTTTCCGCGCGAGTGTCTAAGGTTACGCAGTGCACGCAGGTAGTCCGGGTTGGTTCATTTTGTACAGAGGGGTGAATATTTTTGTTTTTTAAAACTAATATTATTGAAATAAATCTATTTTCAGTGATAAATTAAATTAAAACAACCAAAACTAAATAAGAATGAGAATAAAAGATAGGAATTTGTTGTTTTGCCCATCTAATATAGTGTTCATATTGGATGGCAGCCAATCCATTTTTATCGTAGTGGATAACGGCTGCGCCGGCATCCACTACTCAAAATATTGGACTGCCAATCCAATATGACACGCTATTAGAGGCAAAACAACAAATCCTATATTTTATTCTCTAAATAAAGGACATGACACACCCAGTGAAAACAATCGAACAACCCGTTGAAACGAACGATATACGCCACGCAAGGCGCAACATTGGCAGGCGCGCGCGGACGTAGCTAAACGCGTTTTTTGAAGGTTATGACGCGAGCGCTTCAACCTTAAAAAATAACTTCAATAGCAGAGCTTACTCACTGAGTTCAATAAAAGAATTTAACCAGGGGCATAAGCCAATGAAATTGCTTACATTTTCACAGCTGTTTAAGAATGGTAATTAATGCCCCAATGAGTATAACACAAGCCAGTTATTAAATTGGGTTAATGTAACAACAAGTGCAATTATTATTTTGACTGTTAAGAATTCTTCAAGGTTTGGAATGAAAACGCGTTTTTAAACTATTCAAACTAAGGGCAAAACAAAAAGATATTGAAAAATACACACCAAAAACAGGTTTCATTTAAGGATACACCTTAGTGGCTATAAAGGTCAAAGATCAGACTTTTTGGACAATTTCTTTCATGATAAGATATAACAATTCTGTGCTTCAATGTGGTGAATAAATGCAACAATCAAGAATGTTCTTTGCCTATCTCGTTTTTTCTGGATCCTGATTTGTGATTACACCGTTAACATTCTTTACTCAATCTTCTATGGTTTACTGATAGCTAATTTGTACATGCAGCATTTCAGGAGCCCTCTAAAAATGAGGCCATAACTTGAACAATGAAATTGCATGAATCTCGGGATTTTTTACATGTGATTAAGAACTTAATTATTTGTTACGATAAAGTATATAATAATATCAAAATTTTTTTGTTTTTTGATTTTAATATTGTTTTTATTTGCTTCGAGGAAATCATTTTGAACTCACCCTGTACATCTTGCATATGACTATCGTAACAAAGATTGAGTCTCTACCATCATTTATGATGAAGTATGCTGGCCAACAGCATATGGAACTGTCATCTCAAGTGATTTTTGTTTTGAAAAATGGAAACCGCTATTATCCAATCATAAATCATCTTACATAATATTAATCAATCTTACCATAATAATGATTACGATCATGTTACTTTACAGCCTTTAGCGGACATGAGGTTATATTAGAGGATACAAAATTTCCCTCAATGTACGTTCATAGCTTCATAGGGCCAAATTAAAGTCGTGGCAACTGGCACACTGTTTCCAAAATTTCAAATTTCTCAACATTTGCTCTCAAATGGATATTACTCCATTGGAAGAACAGAGATAGTTTTTACACATAAAATAACATACCCCAAAACAGATAGGGACATTGATATGAGGAAAATGACATCCAGGTAATTTGTCAGGCCACTTTTAAGTTTTCCATAACTTTAATCACGAAAAACTTGTGTATATACATGAATATTTTTACCGTACTCACTGATATTACAACCACAAAGGTATAGACCGATCAACAGTGGTCCTAGTGTGCATAGCGTGGGAAATGTGCATACAGCTTGCGTGTATTGTGTTTAAACGCCATTTTCGTTGCCTGCTGAATTTAACGTCGCCGCGACATTAAATTATAAAATCTTTGTTTACCCATAATGAAGCTGATTTGGTCTTCATCATTTCGGGTGAGGGCTTTTGTATATAAAACCTTACAACCATGCAAAATATAGACTTTTGAAAAATCTTGAGGGCGCACTATTTTTCAAATGTGCCAGTGTCTCTTTAAGTGGAAAACATGAAAACTTCAGTTTTGAACTTGCCTGTTGAATTTTAATGTGTTTAGTAACAGTAGCATTTCTCTCTTAAAATCTCTTAGGCCTAGTTTTAGTCAAGGGCAGTCTAATTTAGACCCATGCTGTAAACCATGTGTTAGTCCTACTTTGAATAGACCTTTTCATCTTCAACATACTCTGAAAGTTTAATATTATAAAAAAAGTTTTCATTGATGTGTCCTGAATGCCCACCATGAGAAATTTTCTCACCTAATCATATTTTCAGCGATGTTATTATACAAACACTGCTGGGTTCGGGTAGGGGTGAGAGGCCCTATCCAGTATCCTATGGAAACTAGTGTGCCCTATTTCCCCAAATTACGCCATGGAGATATTATGTTTCATTACCCTCACTGTGACTCTGGGGATGAAGTTGTTAAAAAATAGTTTCTAACGTGTTATGAATCCCACCACTGAAATAGCATAATTATGTTCCTGCATAGCCATGAGGTGTCATAAACTAAGAAAATGGTCCATTCATGAGGGACTGACCCCTGGTTTTAAACCTGTGTCCAAGTTGACTCCTTTGAGAATACCGCATGTCCTTGAATCTTTTGAAATAAGGAAATAACACATTTTGATTTATTGTTCTGCATGCCCGCAGATTTTCATACATTTAGCGTACTAATCAAGTATTTGTTACACCTGACAAGCTGTAAATAAAAAGTAATATAACCAATCCCCATTTACATTAAAAAACGAGTGCATCAATGATTCAGTAATCCATCAATTGGAATGGGTAGGGAGGTGTAAGTTGTGGGGTTCATAGGTCAATGTAGGGGCATTAAGGGTCAATTGACATCTAGCCCACGGGTCTTGGCCGGTGGTTATCTTGAGCAAGATTGTTGGTGGCTATACAACTAACTTGGAAGAATGTTTAGAATATTTTGGGGTCAAAGGTCAAGTAGGTCATTGGAGGTCAATAGGGCATATGTCCATAAAGGACATTCTGTACATACCATAGAGTCTGGACCGGTGGTTTCTTTAACAATATTTTACGAAGCGATCCTCGGATTTGGCTATACAATCACCTGTGTTTTTGCGATCACCTAGCTATAATGACTTCCGGGTTTTTGTTGGTTCCTTTGACCGTGAATGACGCCCTGATTACCTTGCCATGACCTTGAAATGTTCATCATCAACAATCGACCTCGCTCACTAATTTCGCCTGAATACACCAATGTTTACCGCCCATTGGAGCCCTTTGACTTTGAATGACCCCCTGATGACCTTGATCCACTAACCATTCAAACTCGGTCACTTCGTAAGACGGTCAAGGGGCACCCCACCCACCAGTTTGCGAAGGTGCAATCCTCGGGCTCAGAGAACATATGCAGTCAGACAGACACAGTGACATACCCAGACCACCGGTATAAATATATATATGTGCAAAGGTTTGAACGTTGGCCAAAGGTCATTTAGGGCATTAGAGGTCAACTGTACTACCTATGAGTCCTACAAGTTCCTTTGAACAGGTGTGGTGGTCCACTGTAACTTATTTGCAGAAATTGTTTATATGTGGGAGCCTGTGCTGCGCTGGGTCTTGCTACCTGAGAATAACCTTTTAGCTGAGTGACGGGAATATGTTTTTCAGAACAAAACCTAAGGTACTGTAAATTCGACCTAATTAGCGCCCCGGGTGGTTCATATCCATACGTCAAGCATGGGTATAAAACACAGCAAGTTACCCACAATGACCCATGACTTCTGACCCCAAATGACCACTTCGAAATGGTGACCACAAAGTGGTACGGCAAAACTCTAACCACCATATCAAACTCATATCCATACTCAAAGCACAGCCACGTTACCCCCGTAAAGACCCCTGGATGACTTTGACCCCAAAATGACCCCTCAAAAACATACCACAAAACTCGTATGGCGAAACTCTACACCATACCAAAACTCATTCCATACGTCAATCACGTTAAGTTCCCGAAAACGACCCTGGATGACCTTTGCAAGAGCTGCCACATTGAGATTTTTGGAATCGGGGAATTTGGATCTTGGAATCGGAGATTTTTGATTAGAATCAGGGAGATTCTTTCAATGCCTTTCCGTGTAATACCTCCTCAAGAGTGATACAGCCAATGGATATCGTCTTAACGAATCAATTGAAAGCTTCCACATTTAAGGAACTGTCATAGGAACTTAGTCCATTTGGATTTTTTTTAAACGATGACATGAAAATAGGGTTGAGTAAATCACTTTAAAGGTTCGTAACTTGAAAACGAAGTCACCTAAATATTTATGAACTGGCATCATGAGATAGAGCTCTTAAATATAAAGCTGTCCCTAAAAAAATTGACAGGCTCCGCCTTAATACAGCTCCCATTTAAGGGACTGTCAGAAGGAACTAAGTACATATGGAGATTTTTTAAAAAAAAAATTATTGAAATGAAAAGTCAAAGTAAAAGTCAACTTTAAAGGCTCCTACTTGAAAACTGAGCCACTAACAACACATATCAATCATCAATCAATCAAGTATTTCCATCAAGATAATAACCAACAAAATATACACACCCAAAAGATGGAGGAGGTACAAAGAAGCAAATGCTTAAAATGATGCCCCCCTATAAAAAATACACTTTAAAAATATACGAACTTACAAGCAACAACTCACAATCACGCAACACAACACCTCACCAACTCATACACACAAACACTCACAAAACGCACACAAACATCGTCATAAGCATGCTGGCATTAATCTGAACATGAGAAGTCGCTGGCTGCCATAACAATGACTTTCAGGAGAAGCACACTAGAGAACGTCGTGTACTCCTGGCAACACTACTAACTTCAGATAAATCTATTAAATACAACATAATTCTTAGTATAAAAATCTATATTGATTCAAATTGGACACAGCCATATATTGGTTAACTTGATGTACGACACATGATATTAGTTTAGTTTGTTTCCCATAAGAATTTTTCAGTTTTAACTTAAAACGGAAAGAACATCATGTGGTGCCCTCTAGTAACCTCGATTTCAGATGATATATATAACAAATACCCATGATTCATATATTAAAAAGATACTATACAGATTCATTTGACACACGCATATATTGGTCAAAATGGGATGGACAACCCATGATATATAGTTAAGTTAATTTGATTCCCGATAAGGATTTCAGTTTGAACTTAAATAGCCCAAGGGTTCTGACAATTTTGATTTCTTTGGAGAGCATCCATAGTTTATTTTTTTGGTCCCATAGTGAAAATTTTGTCCATCTTTTGCATATGTATTTTAAAATCGTTTTGTTTTGCTCAGTGTCGTAGTTACTATGCGCCCGTGCATGGTAAAAACGTTCTCGCAAAGCATTTTTGGTACTAAATCATTCTTAGATTTAAACATAAGACATCGGCTTTCTTATAGACATATCAAAATATTGATGTATTGATCTATCGAAAAGAGGCTTTGTATGAAATAAGATATTCACTATTGGATTGTTCTCATGGCACGTTTTTGCAAACGTAAAACGGGTTGAATGCAAGTCTTATTTGCATTTCCCCCATAACCTAAGGCATAATTTAGATAAGGTCCAATAAAACTAATGAAGATATAATTTATCCAACATTAGTGGGTAAGATGCTTTTACTTTGTTAAGAACTCCGATATTTCTGGAACACACTTTTACAGACATTTCATATAGTTTTTTCCAAGTCATGTTTTCTCAAATAGTTATACAAAAATTTTGCTTCATGAACTCTATTTAGCTTGCAGCCGTCAAGATAAATGTCATGTGCTATTTCCAACATTAGCTTACTAGTCTTGCATAAGGTTCCCAATACCATCAGGTTTTTGTTTTCTTAGCATTTAAGACATTCTATTAGCTGACCAGTTAACAAATTTCTTTGTAATTCCGTATTTAAAATATTACAATAAAATAGATTCATTTTTGTGAGCATAGAAACAGTTGTGGTCATCTGCAAATAAAATTGTGTTTATTAAAGCGATGTTGGCATAATATCATTCCATGTAGATTATAAAAGTAAGGTCCCAATAGGACCCCTGTTGGACACCACAAGTCACGTTTTTTAGGAGATATTGACGCGTTGATAGGAACATACTGTTTTCTATTTCTACTAATTCTTAACCCTTATTACACAACCTCTAAACCATATGATTCATTTTAGGGCGCAAAATGTTATGACATTGTACTCAAAGCCTTTGATAAATCCATGAAACAACCAACGGTTTTCCATGCCTCATCAATGGCTTTACCCATGTCCACATTTACAAAATCTTAAGACAAGCCCATAATAGGTTGAGTGGTTAGTTCGAAACCATATTGTTTTTTTATATTAGGTCGTTTTTACTTAAGAATCATAATATCGGTTTGATTCATGCCGTTCAAGGATTTTTGACAAACTTGGCATTACAGAGACTGTCTATAGTTACCAACCAATTCAGGTATCATCTTGTTATATAATCGGAATAAACTTTAGCATTTTGAAAGTCAGCGGGTACCACCCAGTAGATATAGTGACATATTAAAATCAACATCATGGATAAGCTATTTCTTTGGCTGACTTTCTTAAGCAATCAGACCTAAGATTATCGGGAACCAGGCTTTTTTTCCACTTCCAAGTTTATGATTAATTTTTAATGTATCTCATCTCAGCAGTTGGTGTAAAAAACCAGACCTACCATTACTTTCTTTAGTAAGAAGAATAGTCTTAACCTTTATTTTTGGATAGTAGAACGCTATAATGGTCCAATATTTCAAATACTTTGTGTAAATTCAGAGGCAATTCTCGTTGGACATGTATAGGTTTCATTCCCTGAACTAATTTTTCAGAACACTTGTTAGTTTTAAACGGATTATTGAATTTAGGAACCTTCCATGTATCCTCAGGGTATGTCTTTTTTCTTGGTCAGTAAGTCCAATAATAATTTTGCTTCGCCAAACTTATAAAGAATTAATTTATTTCTATATTTCTTGTATTTTATCAATGTTGATATCAATGGCTGTTAATAGACTTCGATAAAGTTATTTTTTCTCTTGATACTTTTAAATAAACCAAAAAATCAAGGTAACTTAGTTTGGTTCTTCTTAAATAAATCGTTTCATTTTTGGTAGGAATAACATTTTCAAACTCATTAACTTTTAACATAAAATTAAATCGATTCGTTATCATCATCATTGAATGTGCAAGAGAAATCCAATTTATATTTTTCCAGGTTTTTTTGTTTCCCCCCATTTTTTTGAAAATACTCCATATTTTTGTCTTGGAAAAATGTCCTAAACCTCTATTTCAGTTTGTTTTTCTTTGATCTGAATACATTGATATGGTTTTTCATATATCTGAAAATGATCACTAATTTCAGTTATTTGCAATACTGAAGTTTTGATAAGCGTTTTAATTGGTGAAAATAGTATCAATGAGAGTTTGCCGATGTCGAAGGATTCTGGTCGTTTTTGTTATGGCTTGGATACAATGAAGTGGGGGGGGGGGGGGGGGGGAAGTTAGACTATTAACAAACATTAGTGTGTAATGAGTATCTTTTCATTCCAAAAAGCGCAATTACATTGAAATCACCCATCAGATATACAAGTTTTGATTTTTTTGTTACACCAAGAAAGGAGAAACATCATGAATTCCTAAAATTTATAATCTTGACCAGGTGGTCGATACATTACACCCCAACTAAATTTTTTTTGAACCAGGTTTTTTCAATTCGATAATAAGCTCTCAACATAATCGGGATGTTTAGTTTTTGGTCAGGTCATCTCTCACATGATTTAATATTGTCTTTAATAAATAGGCACACCCCTCCTCCTCGTTTCTTGTCCTCGATTTTTGTATTCCAATATTGAACCGCGTTTAGTTGGACATAATCTATAGGTTTAGCTCTCAAGCACGTTTCATCAGCCCCATAATTCAATTTCATAAGAAGAGCACTACAGAATTCTCTAAATGAATCAAAGTTTTTTTATCCAACTTCTTATGTTCCAAGTTTAAATTTGACATACCATTCTTTGATGTTTCATGTAATTTGGTTGAGATTTGGTCTTCGGTGAAATGTTACTACCTATTATATTCCCCATCTCTAAAATCATTGGCAACAGCGTCCAAAGGCTGATTTTCATAATTTGTTTTTTATATAATTCAAGACAGAATTCATTTTTCAAAAAAACGTATAATTCTAAAAGGTACTCATTTTCATCACAAATATTATTAAATGGTAAATCAATAGTTTTCAGTACATAAATTACAATGCCAATATTTTATTACCTGATTCTTTCAGTTTTTGACACTCCTTGATATTCGTTAGTTACTACTTTTTTTTATGACATAGAGTTGCATATAATACAAGTCAATTTTCTATGATTTCGTTTAACATGCTTAGCCAAATTGAACACCCGCACATGACCTTCACAGTTTTTTCCTTCACACACTAGACACCACAACACACACCCACAAATGAGTCTTAAAATCAAAGCAACTGGGGAAATACAAAGGTTTCTTAAACCAACTAAGGTAGCTGAAATAATCCTTTGTTGCAAAATCTATGTAATGAGACATTGCAACAATATGAATTTGATCACCTTGACCATTAACAAACTTTTTAAACAGCAAATCCAGTCTCTTTACTTGTCACAATCTATTTACATTTATTGC
Organism: Ophioderma brevispina; assembly: GCA_023653785.1. NCBI lineage: Eukaryota > Metazoa > Echinodermata > Ophiuroidea > Amphilepidida > Ophiodermatidae > Ophioderma > Ophioderma brevispina. The sequence goes on from JAMKCH010016907.1 coordinate 9,807, forward strand.
CATGGTGGAATAAATAGGATCTTTCAGTTTTAATTTAGGTCTTCAGACTCACAATATCACTCCACATTGGCGCCTTGCAATGTGAGCTGCGCTTTCTCCTTTCAAGTATGATTCATTCTCATAGAACGATGCTGCTCCCATTTCTGTCCTCCACGCCATCACTAAGGAATTTTAAACTCCTTCCTGTAGAGTGCACTAACCTGTTTTTCCGACCATCGCTGCTTTTCTTCCAAGTCTGGCTAGTGTCACATCTGCTATAGATATATGACTCACCACTCAGGATTCACGCCCTTCTTCATAATGGCTACTTTTTCCTTTGTACCTTAGTAATTTCACTAAGATGTGACGAGGGCGAGCTGTGCCTTTACCTTTTATTGTCTCTTTCCCCTCCCGATGAGCTCTCTCATTTCAACTCTGGCATATCAACTTAGTCTTAAATATTTCACTACAATTTGCTCCACAATTCTCTCCCAGGAAAAGGAGTTTCAGGAACTCCAATGACACGAATATTGTTACGACGCGATTGTCTTTCTATCTTGTTCACACCATCCCACAAATCAGCAACGTGGTTTCTGTGAGTTGAATGTGAATCGCCGGAAATCCCAGGCCTTTTGCACAGAGTAGACATTCATCAACAACGCGACTTATTTCCTTAGATTGGGTCTGTAAAATTCTGAGATTTCTTTCCCCCTTGAAATTCAACATTTTTGCAGATATCCCGTTTGAAAGACTCCAGATCAATTTTGATTTCATCTGGCCAGCATTGATTTGTTTTAAAAAAAAAAAAAAAAAAAAAAAAAAAAAAAAAAAAAAAAGAAATAATGATCTCATTACCGTTTGTTCAAAGTTCAGTCTATCTTCATTACTATTTGCTCTTGGATGAATTCATAGAGTGATGATCAATCTATCGACCGACTTGCATGCATCGTGCACTGGTTTATCCCTCCCCCGCAGGGCTAAGCGCTTTATTGGTCGATGTTTGGATGAACACGGGCCTAGACATGGCGTAATCACGTTAAGTATTTGGAAACTCACTGCTATTTTGCTGTACTGTCTTACTCCATTTTTTTCCCACTTCTAGTTTCCATGAATGATAAAAATATGTTCAAAGAGTCCTTGATTGTGCAGAAATCCTCCAGATAGTTCAAAATTTGTCAAGGTTGTAAATATTAGGTGAAAATAACCGACTATTCGCAGAGATCTGCCACCACTGCGGTTGACTCTGTCAGCATAACCACGAATCCCAGGAACTGCACCATAGATGAGCTCATTAAATAAAGCTTTTCCCCGAAAAATTGACAGGCTCCGCCGTCTGACGATCCCATTTAGGGACCTGTCAATGGGAACAAGGTCCACAACCAGGCACTAAATAATTATAACCTAACACTTTTGCACGAATACAATGATGGAGAAATCTCCAAAAAGGCAAACAGCAATCACAATTCACAACGGTTCATTATCTGTAGGCCTATCCCTTTGCCAGCCCCACTTAGTTTATCTTGTTAACAATTTTAAGACACAGCATAGCCTAAATGCAGTTAAATGGTTAAATATAAAAATTGCCTTTCTGGTCCATCCGAAAGTCGGGAGAAAAATATGTCAGAAAACCAAAGACTATATGATCTTTCGCCTAGAGTGTGTTACTATTTTCTTACTTGTTATAAACGTTTTATTTTATCTCAACACCACCATCATTTTCCAGACCCTGAATGACCTTTGACCCAAAATGACCCCGTCGAAAATGTACCATAAAACTTGTACGGCGAACCCTCTACCACAACACCAAAATTCATATCGTAGGTAAAAGGACGGTGAAACACATCGCCGACAAACCCCAACCCACAAAGTTGCTTTTTTTAGTATGCTATATTTTGACCAATGGGGTCAAAGGTCAATTAGGGGCCCATTAGCGGCAAAAGGGCACATGGGTCATGCATAGGTCATTCTGGCGCTAACCATTAAGAGTCCGGACCAGTGGTTCCTTTAGTTTGTCATAGCATTTTTAGTTTCAGAAGTGGTTTAAATTATGGTATATTGACAATGGGGTCAAAGGCCATATAGGGTCATTAGGGCCCCTCGATAATACTCAATATGAGACTTGGGTCAAGTGGTTTCTTTTGACTACGTGTGAAGGTAACGGCAAATGTCACTAACAGTTTACATTCACACTCCAGGTTACCACGGCAATGCCTTACATATCTGTAATGCAGCAAAGCTTGATAACAATCGTATATTCATCTCTTTTACAGCATTACATTGATGCTTGGTTGCACACGTAATAAGGTATCAGAGGGGTCATGACATACTGGTAGCAAGAGCAAATTGGTCGGGTTTTAAGGCGGTTTTGTTTTGAATTCTCTATTTAAATTTTCGTGTGTTTCAGGCCATTTTGAGGGAATATCCTCTATCAAAAATAGAGGATATTATTGACAAATTCCGCGGACTCTTGTTGAACAATTTTTAGGATATTTACAGGCAAAATGTATGAATTTCTCCAGAGCAGATGTGTTCCAAAAGATTTCACTTAGTATTGATATGCTACCGCCCACTTATTTCAACAATTTGTCTCTTTTCAAGAGAAGTGGGATATTAACAGGTAAAGTCGACTGTTTAGGGCCAATCATGTTCGTGGAGCAGCGTCGACACAAATATCTAAACGACACAAATATCTAAAACCTGTCAAAAGTTAAAGGCCAGCGTGTTTTTCGTCCCAACTCGCAATAGGAAAAGTATCCCGTGTAAAGGGGGGTTTTTTATAAAAAAATTCCGGAAGTATTGCCCCAACGCTTCCGCAGTGAATACCCTCTTTTGTTTATCATATTTATAGGATCGAATATTTATATCTAGAAACCTAATATATTAAGGGCCCTTCAACTTTCAAGGACCACTTATGAATACCAGAAAATGCCTTTCAACAGTTTCAAGGTGCGTTAAAAAGGTCAACGTAGTGGACCATCGTTTAGAGGAACCCCACGCTGGGCGTGTTATACATGTCGCACTCAATGTCCTTGTATCGAAACAACCAACAAGAACGTAATGACAAACCAATAAGGTTTCTCATCATACAACCAAAATTGTTTCTCAAAGACCTCCAAAAAATATAACCAATATACATCACTAAAATTCAACTTTTTCCGTCGAAACCAACAACCACAAACCAACTTTTCATCCATCATATCCCATAAACCTATGCCTAGTCAGTATGTCCATAATGTGAATAAAGCTTGCCTTCTGCAAAGGACCGTACCACGTACCAAATTTGCTAATGTACGGACTTAATTTTTTGAAGTTTTGCTTCACTAAGTAAGGCAAATTGTACTTTGCTGAAAATTCTTTGAGACTTTGTTGCAAAATACCCCGAGTTATTAAAGCATAACTCAAGTCTGATCTCAAGTAAAAAACTTCTTTTGTGTCATCTCTATTATAGTGGGGCACTTCACCAGGTAAATTTGTTTACAACTAAATCACTCAAGTCAAATGAACTCGCACATGTGTTTGACCTCAGTCCCTGGTTAAGCCCTTGGTAGAGTATGAGCTGATATGGTAACACTATCATCATTTCATTTTCACCCGAAGAACCCCACTAGAAACGGTTAATAGGTGCACACATAATAAACTTAAAACATTCATATTAAAAAAAAATTTCAGTAAGAAGAAAGCCGACAGCACGGCATCAAATATGTCCAAAACTTGACAAAAAGATACAAAAGTCACCCAAACTGCCACCCGTCACTGAAATTCCAAAAAATAAAACCTACGGCGAAACGCCCATTACCCTTCCTGAACAATTTGCCAAATTTTTGGGGAAAAGGACTAAAACGGCCGAATAGTTTCGCAAATAGAGCCGACATATTAAAAACACGCCCGCTCTCGATGGCAATAATCCAACAATTCAATGAATTGATGGATTTAAAAATTACAGAACATTTTGTTATAATATAAATGCAAGTCAACAGATATAACCATATACCATATCCAATGTCAATCAATAATACCTCAGGTGGTGGCAGCCAAAGCCTCTTCTATAGAGCGCAATTCACCAAAAAAGTCAAAAGAAATTACAGCAATACGGAGTTGGCAAAACACAAACTTAATTGGGTCTCTTTGAGTGGCGTCGGTCAGGGTGTTCCCATGACCCCCACATACGACCTCGTCTCGTTCGTTATAAAACAAAAACAATTCCGAAATAAACCCTTCCAGGGAGTTGATTCTTCAGCTCCAACGGTTTCGGTTTTAGAATAAGAAAAATTCCTGACACATAAAAAAATTCAGAATTTTTCGTCAAGATTTCACGTTACATGTTTTTAAAACATGGCGACGTCTGAAATTGATGATTTCTTGGCCGCCCTCACGCCCATAAATAAATCATTGTATTTATCATGTAAAAATTATCTACCTAACTGAAATTCTAAATCATGATTTGGCATTGCAGAAAAAGATCCCCCCCATACCCAACAATTGCAATTAAGAGATCGGTCCACAATACCCACATTAAACTTGGACAAGGGCTAAGATGCACAGGTAGAAACTGATTGCTGATGACCTTGCACATTGACAAGATCACCATTATACACAATGGCAATTTCAAGAACAACTGTGTCCACAATAACCACAATCACTTGACAATTTCAAGGACTCGTTTCTAACTTAAACATCCATTGGATTGTTCACACAACATCACTAATGAGCAACTGAAACTGATTATGTTCCTGTTCAGGAACTTACTGACAATGTTGACTTAAAAAGAGACAATGGCACATTTGAAAAAAAGAAAAAAAATAAAAAAATTAAAAAAATGACATTTTTGCATGGTTGTAAAGCTTTTAAGATACAAAAGCCCTCACCCGAAATGATTAAGACCAAATCAGTTTCAGCTTCCTTATGGGTATACAGAAACGCTTTGATAATTTTAAGGTCATTACATAGTGTCTGAACGCTTACCGCCTTGTGCCGCTCTGATGATGAATGAAATTTACGTCACTACGCAAGAATGACAGAATCGCTAGCGGTGACAAGCGGCAAAGCGTCAAACCGATAAATCGATCTCCCTGCCGCTAGGGGCTGCCACTTTTCCCAAAAGCGGCAAATCGCATGAGTTGACTTGAGTTCAACTTTATAGCGGTGACGCTCGATGTCGATCACGTAGTTCAAGCGATAGCACCGCTTGACTATAATCTGCAAGCGGCGACCACCAAGAGGCTTGCCGTGAGAGGCAAGCGGCATGACAGAGGGTAATGTCCTTTAACGTGCCAGGCGACGTTAACTATCAGCCCGATGACGAAAAATGGCTTTTAATTCAAGAACACGAACGCCGTTATGCATGTTTCTTCACGCTATGCACACTGTGTGACCGGGTCTATAACCTTTGTGGTTTTAATATCAGTGAGTACAGTCAAAAAATATTCATTGTGTAATTGACACGTTTGTTGATTAACTTATGGAAACAAACTTAAAGATGGCCTACACATTACATGGATGTAGGGATCCTCATATCAATGTCCCTATCTGTTTTGGGGTTATGTTTATTTTTTATGTGTGTAAAATATAGTCTGTTCTTCCAATGGCCTAGGGACTATCATTTGAGAGCAAATTGAAGAGAAATTTCATATTTTGGGGAAAATGTGCCAGTGCGCTTTAGCTTGCAGACAAGACCACCGTCATACATAACGCAATTCATTAGAACAACGAGTCCACACAATAAAGTCAGCACTTGGAAAGATTTCAAAGATACACAGTTGTAACTTATTAATCTGTTTTGACTTTATACAACATCATGAGAAAATGGGTGTTTTCTGTGTTTACTGTTATGAAAACTACAAAATGTTATTTGAATCTTGATTCATGCATGGATAGACCAATTTCTATTTCAGGGAAAAAAGGGGTGGGGTTGACGTGGATTTCAGATATTTGGGGGTTGGGGATGGGGCAAGAAATCACAATATGTGCCATTTATGGGCTCCATATCATAAACCCCCTGTGTGATATGGGGGGCACATTTATCAAAACCTCCTATGTGTGATATGGGCTCCACTATTCAAAACCTCCTCTATGTGTGATTATGGGCTCCATTATCAAAACCTCCTATGTGGCAAAGTAGATTTCTCAACAGAGGCTGTCTGCACCAAAAATCATAATGCATAGTGGACACTTTATAGATTTGGCTTCCGCTTTGGTTTGAATTTAATTTGAATCAGTGTTGAACATACAACCTTTTTATACTTTAGACCATAATTTGAGCATTGGAAAGTTTTGTCACTCACATGCAATATACATATTTCCTTCGTTCTACGTAGTGATGTAATAAGCATAATTTGATGATAGAGATATTAAATCGTTCGAAGCCCTTGTTCGAACGCGACCTAATTTCATGTGTGAAAACAGCTCAGCATGAACAGATACACATGGAAAGTCTGACACCTGAAACTATGACGTCACTACTACTTAACCTCCAAAGTAAAGAATGCCGTTATGCACTCGTAGGGCGCAGTCTAAACGTGTGCGATTAAAGACACAGCGCATGATGCACATTAAACAAAACAAATCTTTGCCACTGGTACGATAAAATACTGGTCTATAAGTCAATAACTAACCAGGCATTCATGTGAGACTGTTGTGGGAGTTAATTGATTACAAAGTACGGAGGTTGACTTCAAAGGTCAAAGCACATAGGGGTTTCCAGTGGCCAAACATGAATATATGGACACAACCATGGATGTATTCAGTGATGAAAAGTACTGCATATTGTCCCCTCAAAAAGTCAAGGGAATATGAGCATAAGACATATCCTTAATTGTCCAAATAATTTCCTTCACATCCCCTCATGAAATTCCAAACCGTGCTGATTCGTAACACCGGTGCTCTCTGAAATTCTTGAAGGTTATTTTAATGGAAAACGTGGATAAAAATGATTAACAGTTTGAAGGGTTTGATGAAACTGGAGGAATCCCCTTAATTTTTTTCCAGTGATAGGATCAATCACCCAATCTTGCTCCAAGCCAACCACCAAAGTATTTCACAACATTTTTACTACACAACGCAACATTCAATATGAAATGAACTAGGAGGGGATTATGGGGACGTTACTCGTTCCATAGGCGATGTAGACTACCAGCTATGTCTTGCACAGGGCCCTACAAATCAACGAGCCTGGGTGATAACATTTTCACTTGTTTCAACAATTAGCTGAAAACTACCATTCTAACTACCCTACCCAGTACACTAAGCAAATCATACTTCAAAGGATTTGAGTAAATCTGGAATTGAAATTTATTTTGCAAACTTTTCATGTTGCATTGAATCCCTTGGATTTCATCAAGTAACGAATGTTGGGGGCACATGAGAGACACCGATTTCTGTCACAAGCCCAATGGGTCAGTTGCCTTTATGTCCGAGGGATTCTGATGCAATGAGGAAGTTAAATGCAAGTTCCAGTAATTAGATTTAGGTCAACAAATCTGAATTCAAAACTAACTTGATGACTAAGAACATTCACTCATTTTTAACTGTATTAGAACATATTATGCTAACACAAGAAAAATGAGCTACCCTGCACGTTAAATAGCTGGTCTTATTAGAAAGTCCAATCAGTGTTTTTTCCTAGAAACCATGTCAACATACACATCTTACCACCCATGGCATGGTACTTCCATGGCCTGACCAAAGAAGTTAAGGGAATGTGGACCGGTTGGATCAATGGGGCTATTGGTGTAGGAATTTGTTAATGTAACAAGTAGATGAGAAAGACCAGTTCCGACAATTTTCTTATTTTGTCTATAGATCAGCAGTAGTCCAGCATTTATAATACACTCTATACAAATGAAACGGGGAGCATCAAATGTGATGTAAACCATTGCTTATTTATACAGCAGGTATCTCCATCCTGTCCAAAAAAACTGTACAAGTGAAAAAAGTGCCCTCTTTGCCAATTACCAAAATATAGTTGTGATACGATACTTAATCACCTTCAAAAGGCACAGTCTAGCTTTCAAATACCGTTTGTCCGGTTCAAATGTTTGTTGTAACTCGAGAGATGTTAGTGAGCAAAGAACGAGTCGGGCATGGAAGGCCCAACTTTTGGGACACTACGGAATAAATGACGATAAGCTATCCACAGGTACGTAGACTGTATATGGTTCATTTCAGGATTCTTCAGTTAACAGAAAATCGGGTGAAAATCTTTTTTTGTAAAATGGAAATACAAAACAGAATTAGACTTTGTGAAATGGTTAAAACATGGTCTCTACTCTGTTTGGGACACAAAAAAAAAATCACATTCATTACAACGTCTCCAAGATCAATGAAAAATCAACTAGGTAGTAGAAAATTATGTTTCTATTTGATATATGACCGATATAAATATAGTGTGAAAAGACAATTGCCTCTTATTATGGCTATATAGTCACTTGTCTTTGACAATTTGGCCAATTAAATTTAGAGACATAATTTAAATAGTCTAAGGGCCTGATCATAGTTTTTGTGAAATATATACAGAGTATTCACATTGTATTTTTATATGTTTCAAAACAAAATTATGTTTGATTACATGTATAATAAAGGTTGGTAGAGGAAAGGTGGGCCCTACATACTTTTTCTGACTAAAGTATTGTTCAGCTAATACTCTACAACAAGGCCTGAGTCCTAAGAAGAAGAAATGACTTAAAATATATAAATAACCACTGCTAGTTGAAAGTAAAAGTTGAACCAGGTATGGTCAACTCCCAGGGTCAAGTTGAATACTGAAAAGTTTAATCTGGGATGAAGATATCAGATCCCAGGGTTACTATACCCTATAAACCCATGTCAAAATCAAGGACAACCCCCAATGTGAATGATAGGCTAATTGAATTAACTAGATAAGCACAAAATTTACTGCCAAGTGATAACCAGCTACAATGTATTGAAACACTGTTTGGCTGTTGGTCCTCTTCCAAACCAGGAATAACAATTTTTGCAGCCCTTTGATTTTGTCACATTGAATGTGGGGAAATTGATTGCGATAAATGGCTAAAGTTGGCGTTCTATATAATGATACATGATTAAATTAATAAATATTCAAGTTAATATTTGGTATGATTAAGAAGGACTACTTGAAATTTTAAAAATATGATTATGTTTAAAAAGTTAGTTTGTTCAATATTCCCTCTTCCAGAGGTAGAGTGAGTGGGACCATGGACTGTTAGTAGGGTCAAATGCCTAAAGTGCTAAAACTTGGTAGTAAAACTTTCAATGCCTAATTAGTGATGTGAAATGGTTAACTGAAAGAACTATCCAGATGATCAAGAAGGCCCCGGTACTGTGAGCATAGAGTTGCACACGACACAAACCTTTGCCTCCAATGGCATGCCTTCGCCATCACCATTGCACACAAGGCTGATGACTTTCGAGCAAAAATTTCTGCAAAAAAAGGCTCAAACGGACAAATGTACAACGATTCGGGAGACGCTTCATACGTCCCTTGGCACAGGCTGTTTCCCCTACCCACTACCAAAATTTTGTCACCATACAATAAGAATGAGCCCTGATGTACAAACACACACACACAATTGGGACTACAGTCCTCGTGCGTCAGACTATAACCTGGTGCTGCTAGCGCAAGGGTTTAAAAATGGGGGATTTGTATCAAGCCTCGATCCTTAGAAGCTCTATAGATTCTGTCAATACAAAATATTTCATTCCCTGAACATGAGTGGTCAGTTGTCAGCGGGGGGGACGGTTTTTTGCAAATAGGCCACAAAATAAAACAATTCAACTCTGTGTTGCCCTTTGACCCCAAATGGCCAATTGTGGTTACTAATGATATGTCACCTGTAAAAAATTACATCACAAAGTTACATGGACTGATATTGGCCCAAATTGAAAAATTTAGTATTGTCATAAGATATAAACAGGCAAATAAGGTCTAATGACAAGGAGTTCAAAACCTTCTATCATTGTAACGAAGTTGAAGTAATTGCAGGCATGAGAATTGTCAGTTCACTTCCAAGTTCAGTCCTTTAAGCCTGAATTATTGCACTTTTGTGTATTTTCTACTCAAATTTTAACAATTTTAGCCAGTTAGAGTTAATCTGATATGAACAATAAAGTTAAAAGTACAAATACATTTTTTTGAAATAATTTTATGGTAAAACTGAAGATTCCATGCCTGTAAGTGACTACACGATAAGCATATGACTTCAGTGAGTCCAGGATTAACATTTTACACACAGACACACATTTCTAAAAGTAATAATTAGTCAAGGTGCGAATCTGCAAGGCACACAACAACAAAAAAAAAAAAAAATCTGGATTGCCATGCTTCCTATACCCTGACTCAAAATCGTATTTGGATGAAATAAAAAGCATGTTCGGTAATCAACCCAACCTGGTATGGGATGAAACAAAAGAAAAATTATTACACTGTGCTGAATTGATACCATAGCAACGTTCTAAAGGACTGTTGCGATCTTTACACAAGCGAAATGACCACTCCCCGTTCTCCTCTGGAGCATATGATGTTCAGCACTGTAAGGTAGTGTATCCATAACATGAATGATATCTTGATTCCCGAAAAATACAGCACTATTATTTTGAACTTAAAAAACGGGTAGGGGAGGTATAATAATGCTATGATAGTGAATTGTAAATCCTATAATTAATTAAAGTTGACTTGTACAAGGTTATAAATATTCCAGTCTTATCGTATCCAAAAAACACAGTGGGTTCTCAAATATGATCCAGCAGAGATGTACAATGTATGGCTGCTTCATGGAATTCGGCAAGGTCATTGTTTGTGCTTGTTGCTTAGCAGTGGGCAGAGATGTTCCAATGTCTGTGGTGCAGTTCCACAACACAGGTAGTGTCCTGTTCTTCTTCTAGGTAGCTCCACTTCTGCAGGAAAACCTTAGATCAGCCCAGTTCTGGTTCTCCAATCTGTTGATGGCATCCCATTTAGCCCATGAGCAGTCAGTGCCGGTGGAAGGATGCTCACTAGGTTCAAACCACATAGATGTTAATTGGTTGGTAGCAAGTCTTTCTTTTCACAAGTGACTCTCGAAACTCCTTAGAAAATTGTTTCAAAGGGTTGGATTTGAAAATATCAAATGATGAAGCTGAGTGTTGAATTATGTCAAAAAGTAGCGTGTTAGTGGTAAGAAGTTCAATTACCTGATTAGATGTTCATCATGTAAGTAGAAAAATAGTCAGTTACACGTGACTTTTATTGGATTAGCCTTGCTGGGACTGAATTCATGGCAAATACATGTGCCTTGTAGTTGAAGAGATAACTATTGCAATGACCTGTGGCGAGCATTATGTCGTTGAATTAGGCTATCATTCGTAAATACATTTTTCTGGTTGAGTGAAATAAGATCAGTAAAAAGATTACGCAGTAGTGATGGCCCGCAACTATGGTTTAATCACATCTATTGAAAATATGCCAAATGAGCTCATTAATATTCATAACTTTTCAGTACTGTGTAGTTAATAAAGAGTTAACTTATACAGAAATATGCCTAGGCTGCTATATATTCCCAATTAAAAGGGAGAGAGAAAAGTCCAAAGCCATACCTAATAGATATGCACACATGCACGCAAAACATACACAACGTAAGTGCACGCAATATCCAACCACAACAGGACATTCTTCAGGTAAAACAATTAGGTACAATTCAGCTTTTCTATTCCATGAAAGGCACTGAACTCGTCATCATTGCATACCAACCTGCGAATTGGCGTGAAGCAAGATACGGGATTTGTCATATGAACATGACGCCAACAGACTTGTCTGAAAGTTGAAACCAAAGCCGTACTATTGGAGTAGTCAACCACTGAATCACCCAGAATAGTTCGCTGCCTGGGCTTGTACTTAGGTGTGCACAAATACTCAGCTGATCTGACTGAAGTTGAAAGAAAGAAGAAAATAGGTGTTAAAACAAACACCATAAATGAGAATTACAAAATACGTCCAATAACTTGAGATAATAACTCCCTTTACTCTCATAATTGTGCCATTATTGAAAATAATTGGTCTTGTAATTTGTCCAAACACATCCATGACTGCCCTTACCCCTTGTCTACCAAGCTTTATTGTAACACGGTTTACAAGGGGGTGGTTACCACTCCCTTTTTGAATTTTAATTGTTATTAAAGCCCAGCTGCTTTCTGATTTTGACAAAAGTGTACCGCTTACTGATCCTCCCTCAATCCCCTGATACAAAACTAAGTACCAAACATTTACTAGTATGGCATCACCAATTTTTTTAGCCCCCCATAGAGTATGTGTAGAATAACTTCAGTCATCTAAAATGGGTGCCATTTTCACTCATAAACTTCCAAACCAAACATCAAGTAGTCCTAAATTTTTCACCCAGTAAAATTGAGAAAAAAGTAGCTTTCTTAAGAACTAAATTTTGCTTCTAGCAAAATTTTGGGGTTCTGGGGACAAAGCTATGCAGCAACCGGGCCATGGCCCTTTAACACCTTGTGCTGTCATTCTTCACTATACAACACACGAACGATATTTTACTGCAAAACTGAGAGCCTCAAAATGCTGGTTTAACTGGTCCTCATCTTATTTTGGCATGACAATGTAACACTGGGTTGGAACTTTAATGTACTGAGAGTAATAATACTGTTTCTTACTTGGCAGGTCAGAAGTGTCGATTGTGAATGACAGCATGAACAATAACAACTCATCAGCAGGAAAGTGAGACATATCACTTTAATTCACAAAATAGACAATCTCTAGTGATTGATATATCAACATAGATGAGTTGTCAAAATTGTATGTCTTTCTGCAAAACCCCCTGTAACTATCATCACAAAGTATTAGCCCGTATTCCAAAAAGGTGTTTAGCGCAATTTTAACTAGCGAACGTTATCTGTGAGATAAGCCGGATCGCTTAAGTAAACGCATTCCAATTCTCAGAGAGGTTTAAAGGTATGCAATTTTAACTAACGTCCGCAAAATGCATCAAAATTTAACTAGGTACGGGGCTAAGCTTAGAAAGTGGGTTTTAGTGTGTTTTTTGTGTCAGTGCATGGCTCATTGCACTGTACAATTGACAACAGCAATGGCGCACATCATTCTCATCCAATTTGTGTAAGCACCTAATCTACAGAATGCTGATACACTTTTGTGCACTCAACCATCGAACTGTTAAACCCATTAGGGACTTTATACCTCAAGTAAGCAGCTCTAAATAGTGAGGATGTTACTCCTGTTAAAGCTTCTTCTGTTTACGTAAGCAAATGTTAAAAATATTTAAACATGTTTTGCTTAAACTCAAATTTAAATTAATTAATTTTTAAGCTAAAATCGCGTTTAGCTACAACAATTCTAGCTGCTTTAGTTCCATAATTCGCTTTTGCTATCTGATTCCTCATTAAATTATTTGAGCCGTACCAAAACAATTATGATATTCAAATTTAGACAATGAAATCACTAACAATAGGAGTAGGTGGTAACGACCACAGCAGCTTCACTGACATGATGAGATAAACATACAGATGGACGGCCATTTGCAAGCACACAAAATTAAATCTTGACTGTTTACTACCACACCAGGCCAAATACCTGTTTTTCAATGGCATGAAGTGCACTGAGTAAGGTTGAGCTTGGTACCTAATATCAAAATTTAAACTTTTGCCTCACAAGCACCCAGTTAGTCTATTTCTCTGATTTTGATAGACCCTGAAGCACAACAATTCAATGATTCTTGAAAAGCCTAGAATACATATTATGGCTCATGCTCCTCTTTGCAATTATTAGATTATCGCCAAATCTGAACCGGTAATCCCTTATCACCCTTATCCATGAACTTCCCATCAGTTGGCGTATAGGGGGCTTGGGGCTCGAACTAGGGTTTTGCAAAAGTCATAAGCTCACCTATTGGTTTGAATGGTTGCTCATTCCACTCCCTTATTTTGTGTGCACATCATGTACTTTCCAAACGTTGACAATAACCTGTATTGTGCCCCCAATTGTTCCATAGAGCCTAGCCCTGCAACAGGTTACCAAACAAAAGTAACAGTAGGTGGTAAACAAAACATGCATCCATCTATCGTGAATCATTCCACCGAAAATATCATGCTCTGTTACTTTAATTTGGGTTACAATGCTCGTAAAAGGACGAAAATAGAGTCCATGAA
>JAMKCH010016908.1:0-44993 GCA_023653785.1 Ophioderma brevispina
GTGTGTGTGGGTAGTGTCATAAAGCAGATGAGCCTTTTCTTTTTTCAGGGCTGCCTACCGCGTGGGTGATTGATCAGCTGGGCGCCGACGCGAGAGTGGGTAAGTACAGACCTCCGTGGCGTCTTGCGTGGATGGCAACAGGCGTGACCTTTCTAAGGAGATCACGATTCTTAAAGACTTTGCCAGAATTGTACTGACGTAATGGAAATAGTGTAAAGCGGAGAGCTAGGAAACCATTTGAGACATATTCGTGACAAAAATAAAACAATAAGAAAATACAGGCTAACGTCCAATCCCTTTCACCACCAATAATATCCAAAATGAAGTGCCTAAAAAGGCAAAAAATCAACTTTTTCTCTAAAAGAGAGCGGGGCAAAGTACCTGGCCGATCAGGATGAACGCATGCGCATGAAACACATGAAGGCATCCTGGGTTGGGCAGAATACGCCCGGTTATAGAAATAAGGTGTTTTCCGCCCGGTGACGAAATCAATGATACACCTGACGTAGTTTTATTCATGCATAGTAGTCTCATTTTCGTTGCATTCAAATAGGATGTTGCAAAAATACGCCCAAGGCGCTATGTTCATCAATATTGCAACAGTGAAACACGTCATGTGTACAACCTTTTTCATACGGGCTTTCGTTAAATATCTGCAATGCGAAAGCTGGACTTTGTCACCGTCTAATTTTTTAATGTCGTCAAATTTGATTAAATAACAGTCCTGGAAGAGTATGAGGGACTTTACTGTGGTTGGTAACACTCTAAGGATACTTCCAAAGTGTAATCAGGGAATTATTTATTTTAGTAGAGTGCAAATTTGGTTGATTAATGTGACTCAAAAAATTTGGTATATCAGATGCAACCATAAGGAATGATACCTAGGCATATATTCCAGATTCTTTTCATGACTTCAAACGTAGGAAAGCACAAGCATGGGCCGCCTGCAATGAAACTCCACAAATCTGGAAATCCTCCTGGATCGAAGGACTAAAATCAGATTCTTCAAAAGCCTGCGTGGAAAGCATTTCTGTTGTATGGCTCAGAAACGTGCGACCAATCAGCAAGAAAATGGAAGATCGCATAAACGGGTGCTTCACTCAACTTTACGAAGAGTGCTCAACAACAGTTGGAAGGATCATATTCCAAACACCAAAGTATAGGGTGATATACTACCAATATCTTCAAACAATCGGCACGCCGTTTAGGTTTTGCTGGTCACTGCTCCGCACACGACCAACCATCTCCCACTTGATTTTCTGGGCTCCTCGGGTGGAAAATCAAGCAGAGGCAGAAGTCCCCTTCAGACACTGACACCATCAAGAGCGATCTCAATCTAGTCTTCAAGAGATCAGTAATCATGCAGACAGGGATAGCTGGTTCGAACATGTAGCCAGCTCTTCTTCCATTCCGTCCAGGACGACCGATGAGGATGATGTGATTAAGGCAGGACTCCTCCTTGATTAAGTTAATTGGATTTATATACATTATGGAGGAGTAATGCTCAGCAGGACTAGCATTTCACACCTTATGAATAGTTTCATCAAACAACCCTCAACAATGGGCATGATTAGCTATGATTGGCAGTGCTGCTTGTTTATGGTTGGTATCATGATATTTTCCAATGCACAAACACCACTTTTTCCTTGATTTTTATGAAATTTAGCAAGTGCAGTTCCAGTATTCATGTGACAATTTGGATTAGCAGTCCACAATTAAAAGAGATTGAGGTTAAGTTTCACTATACTCACTATTTGTGAGCAAGACAGCATGTAAACAAACCAACTTATGGGCAATGTGGGACATGTGTGTTGTGCTTTCAATACCCGGTCTTCCATGGGTGACAGTAGGAACTCCATGGATTCGATCCATGTATTGTCACAGGGTATTGAAAAGCACAAACACATATTTCCACAGGCACCATAAGTTGTTTGTTTACATTACTGTAACTGCCTCAAAAATAGTGAGTATGGGTGAAACTTAACCTAAAATCTCTTTTAGTTGTGGTCCTGCGGAGCATACATGACTTAGGGTTGCTTTGTACATCACTTCTGTTATTAACTTTAACGAACCCGAAGTCATGCCAAGTCTATATTGTTTACTCCTTTAGTTTTCAATTTATAAATTCACCCCAATCACTCCAAAATGGTCCGAATTACCCTACTGTTGACTCACTTTTATATCTGGACATACTCTACAATACTGTGGACCTGTATTTTTACCTACTCACACTAAAATGAGCGAAATTTTGTGATTTTCGCAGGTATGCGATCGTACGTTTTCAGTCTAAGTCTCCAATCAAATGCATGGGTCAGGGGTCAAGATGTAAAGGTCATGGTGGAAACATGTGCTTTGGCACCATAACAATAATTAGTCTCTTGACATGCAGATGAGACCGCATCTATCGGCGTAAATGTTTGATAACGTCTTGTTTTAACCATGATGGAAAGAGGACTAGATGCCTATCTGGCATGAATTAACGATTCCATAGTTTCGTGCTATACATCGATAAGTTCTTGGTGCAAAGCCATGCATGAGTAAAATGTGGAATTATAAACATGGCGAGATTATTCACATCAGCTACAAGGAATATAGACAAAACTGTTAAATTAATGAACACGAACACATCAGATTTTGACATCGATGTGCACAAGGAAAAACTAGCCATACTCAGAACCGTGCATAGCTGATTTTTAATCCATCAATTCATTGAATGATGATTCTTGCCATCGAGAGCGGCGTTTTTATATGTCGGTTCTTGTTAGCGAAACGAGTCGGCCGTTTTATGTCCGTTTTCGCCAAAAATTCGGCAAATTGTCTGGAGCTAATGGGCCTTTCGCCGTAGGTTTTATTTTTTGGAATTTTGGTGATGGGAGTCAGTTGGGTAACTGTTTATTTATTTTGTCAAGTTTTGGACATTAATTCTTTTTAAATCTTTATCCCCAGTCCGTTTTTCTATCACCTTTTCTTCATCTCCATTCTATCTCTTTCATTACATTTTCTTCACTCTACCTCTCTATCTCTGCTCCCTCATATTCAAAATATATACAATACCTCAGCCAGACATGCTGAAGAGTCTCTCCTTGTCCAAATTCCAGTATCCTGTATTCCCGTTAAGGGTTTGTTAGCTTAGATATGTTTTTGTTTGTTTGTCTCTGTTTTTGGTTTATGTATTTTACCATGTAATATTAATTTGATACACGTTGGAACAGCGGTTTACCCCGTGCAAATTGGCTCTTTTATTTTGTAGAGCGGATTTTAAGCAATGGCGACATTTTTGACAACTGAATTACCTACCAGTGTGCGGTTAACTAAACTTGTTCAAATTGAAAAAAATCAGAAATATCCAGTGCAGGAATCTTGCCATGTAGGCCAACCAAGATTATGATTTGTATGTTGTTATTCTTATATCCCCTATAAAGTCCGGGGGGGGGGGGGGGGGGGGGGGGGGGGGGGGGGGGGGTATAACTAATTTTGATGAAAATACATTTTGGGGGGCCCGCGGTGAAGTTTCATCAGATTTTCACAGGATGTAGTTGGAGGCTAGGTGGGGCTCCAACTTGGTCGTCAGGAGTGTGTCGCCGTTGATATTTTTGTTTTAATTCTCGTTTTGTCACATGGTTTGGGGGGGGGGGGTTGTTTTTTTTTTTTTTTTTCAACAGCTGTGTTGTACATTATTGTATATTGAGTATATTTTACTTTTATGTATTACAGGGCCAGCAATTAACCATAAGCCCTATCGGGCTGTCCATTGCTGGTCCTAGTATATCAGTATCATAAATACCTCACCAGTTCATCTTAGTCAGCAGTCTACCATTGATCGCTTTTATGTATTATTATATATTATAACTGTATTACTATTTCTGGCTCGTACTATATGTTATGCTGAATAATTGAACTTTGCCCTTGGTGATTTCCGTGCTTTTCGTCTTTCTTATCTGAATGCTATTGGTTTATGTGTCACCTATTAACCAGTTCTAGTGGTTCTTTGGGCGAAAATGAATGGTGATCGTGTTACCCATATCTACCAAGGCTACAGGAAACTGAGGTCAAACACAAGTGCGATTCATTTCACTTGAGTAAATTAGTGTAAACAAATTTTCCTGGATGAAGGTCGCCGACTATAATTATAGATACACAAAAGAAGTTGTTTACTTGAATCATACTTGAGTTTGTTCATACTCGGTTATTTTGCAACGCAAGTCTCAAGAATTTTCAGTGCAAAGTATTTTAATTTGGGTCCTACTTAGTGAAGTGGGCAAAACTTAAAAAAATATTAATTCCGTACCTTAGCAAATTTGGTAGCGTGGTATCGTCTTTGCCGAAGCAAGCCTTTTCCCTTTGGGCATTTAGACTGACTTGGGCTATTGTTTAGGGTATAGTATGGGTTAAAAAGTTGGGTTTGTTGTGTTGTTGGTTTCGACGGCAAGGTTTAGTATTTGTAGTGTATGTATTGGTTATATTTTTGGAGGTCTTTGAGAAACAATTTTTAATGTATGCTGAGAAACCTTAATCTGTTTGTCATTATTAAGTCTTGTTGGTTGTTTTTGCTACAATGGACACTGCTGCGACAATGTATATCATGCCCAGTGTGGCTGTCCTCTAAACGTGTAACACTACGTGACCGTTTTAAGGCCCCTTGAAACCGTTGAAAACCAGTTCTGGAATTTATAAGTCGCGTCCTTCGAAAGTTGGAAGGCACCAGGGCCAAATAAACGAGGGCCACTTTAATAAAATTAGTTTTCTAGATATAAAGATTCGTCCTATAAATATGATAAACAAAAGAGGGTATTCAATTGGGACGCGGTGGGCATATTCGGAAATTAATTTTTAATAACCCTTAACGGGATAATATATCTATTGCGAGTTGGGACGACAAACACGCTTGCCTTACGTTTGGACGGGTTTTAGATATTTGTGTCGACGGTGCTCCACTACATGATTGGCCGAACATTCGACTTTTACCTTTGAATATCCCGCTTCGTTGAAAAACGGAAAATGTGAAAAAGTGGCAGGTAAGACATATCCACTCTAAGTGGACCATATGGAACCACAACTGCCAGAAATTCATACATTTGGACTAGGATATCCTAAAAATGTTCAACAAGAGTCAGCGAAAATTGTCAATAATAATCCTCTATTTGTTGATAGAGGATATTCCCTCAATTTGCTCTAATTTCTATTAAATTGTATTTATAAAAAATTAAAAAAAAAACCCTAAAACCCGACAATTTGCTCTGCTACCAGTATGTCAGACCCCTCTGATATCCTGATTACGTGTGCAACCAAGCGTCAATGTAGTGCGTTAAAAGAGATGCATATACGATTGTTATCAAGCTGCGCATTACAGAGTCATTGTAAGGCATGCCGTGGTAGCATGGAGTTGAATGTAAAACTGGTTAGTGAAACATTGCCGATTACCTTCCCACGTAGTCAAAAGAACCAAACGACCCCAAGTTAATATTGAGTATATATAGAGGGGCCTCTAAGGACCCTATATGGCCTTGACCCCATTTGTCATCTACATAATAAAACACTTCTGAAAACTAAAATGCTATGACAAACTAAAGGAACCACTGGTCCAGGAGTTTACTGGTATGAGCAGAATGACTTATGAGACCATGTGCCCTTTTGACCTATAATGGCCCTATGTGACCATTGACCCCATTTGGTCAAAATATCATACTAAAAAAATTCCACTTGGTGGGCTTTGTGGTGTAAGGGCTATGTTTTTCACCGTCCTTTTACATATACGGATATGAATTTTGGTGTGGTGGTAAGCTCCGACGTACGGGGTTTGTGGTCCGATTTGGAGGTCATTTTGGGTCCAAGGTAATCCAGGGGTCGTTATCAAGTAATTTGGCCGTGCTTTTACGTAGGGATATGAGTTTTGGTATGGTGGTAGAGTTTCGCCGTACGAGTTTTTTTGGTCACGTTTTCGAGGGGTCATTTTGGGGTCAAAGGTCATTCAGGGGTCATGGACAATGAGGGTGGTGTTGAGATAAAATAAAATGTATAACAATTAAGAAAAATAAGTAACACATTCTTAGGCAAAAGATCAATAGTCTTTGGGTTCTGACATAGTTTTTCTGCCGAATTTGGGATGGACCAGCACAGCAATATTTTTGTATTAACCATTTAACTTCTATAGGCTATGTTGTGTCTTAACAGGTGTGAAACCAAAATTACTCCAGTGGTGCAAGGGATAGGCCTACACGATAATGAACCTGTTGTGATATGTGTTTGCATATTGAAATTTGCTTCATCGTTGCTATAGTGCAAAAGTGTTAGGTTATTAATATTTTAGTGCCTGAAAGTCCCTAAATGGGGTCTGTCAGACGGCGGAGCCCTGTCAATTTTTTTCGGGAAAGCTTTATTTTTAAGAAGTCTATTATCAGGGTGCAGTTCATATGTTTGTAGATGGCTCCGTTTTCAAGTTAGGAGCCTTTAAAGTTGACCTTTTTACTTTGACTTCATTTCACTATATTTTTTTTAAAATCTCCATAGGTACTAGTTCCTACTGAAAGTTCTTTAACTGGAGCTGTCATACGGTGGGAGCCCTGTCAATTTTGGGACAGCTTTATTTTAAAGTGCTTTATCTCATGATGCAGTTCAAACTAGGTAGTGGCTTCGTTTCAAGCTTACGACCTTTTAAAGTTGACTTTTACTTCAACCTTTTTCATGTCATTCTTTTAAAAAATTACAAAACAACAAAACTTATCTTTTTTGTTTTTTTTTTTTTTTTGGACTGAAGGTACTACTGACAGTTCCTTAAATGTAAAGCTTCAATTGATCTTAAGGTACCAATATTATGGATGTATCCCTCTTGAGGAGGTATGGACACTGAAAATGCTCACTATTTTTGTAAATCTCCGATTCTAATCAAATCTCCGATTCAAGATAAAATCTCCTGATTCCAAAATCTCAATGTTGGCAAGCTATGCAAAGGTCATCAAGGGGTCAATTTTTTGGGAACTTAAACGTGCTTTGACGTATGGAATAGGAGTTTGGGTATGGTGGTAGAGTATAGCAGTAAAAGTTTGTGGTCATGTTTTCGATGGTGTATTTTGGGGTCAAAGGTAATCCAGGGGTCGTTATCGGGCACATGGCTGGGCTTTGCCGTATGGATTGAGTTTTGGTATAGTGGTAGAGCTTTCGCCATACGAGTTTTGTGGTCATGTTTTCGAGGGGTCATTTGGGGTCAAAGGTCATCAAGGGGTCGTTAACGGGTAACGTGGCTGTGCTTGACTTATGGATATGAGTTTTGTATGGTGGTAGAGTTTCGCCGTAAGAGTTTAGTGGTCATGTTTTCGAGGGGTCATTTGCTATTGGAACCTAGACGTCATGTCTTTCTTCAAACAACAAATCCTGATCGTTTTGTATTTTTTTAATTTTAATATAAAATACTGACCATCGTCTCACATGCGATAGGCCTATCAAATGATGAAAGAGTTAATGAGTACATTAATTAGTTAATTGGTACTAATATTGTGGCATTATTTAACTAGTGGAAAGGAAACTTAGTTTGGTCTTTAATTTAAATATGTTTGATT
The DNA here is from genome assembly GCA_023653785.1 of Ophioderma brevispina. Taxonomy (NCBI): domain Eukaryota; kingdom Metazoa; phylum Echinodermata; class Ophiuroidea; order Amphilepidida; family Ophiodermatidae; genus Ophioderma; species Ophioderma brevispina. The sequence continues at coordinate 7,554 of JAMKCH010016908.1, forward strand.
GAATTAAAGCATTTAGTTTCTAGTTAGGTAATTGCTTTTGGTAGTTTGAAAGATTTTTGCATACTTTAGGGCGGATGTTAATATTAATTAAATCAAAGGTAATTATTCATTAATTAAGGGTTGAATTTGATTTACCGAGTACTTGGATTTTATCGCCTATCAATAGATATGCTTATGCCATCAAGTAGAAGATTTCTGTCAAGGGCAGCCACTAACATATAAACTAGTATTTTGTATCTGTTCAATTCTCGTGAAAGTCACGTTATGCAAGTATTGAAATTACTGGTGCTTTCTATTGAAAGAATTTTTTGAAATTTTGAGTTCAAATTGTTTTTTGGGGGTATTTTTTGTATTTTGCCCTGATTTCCAAGATGACAATTAGTAGGCATTTTTTTCATGGCAGCATCACTTGTCCTAGCTGCTATGTTGTATAATGCTCGCCTTGAGAGATGCATTTGCAGCCTAAAGTTTTACCTGGGGGTCATGTGCTGCCAATACAGTTTGTAGCTCGCTAGGGTCATGGACTTTTCGCATGGACACATCCCATGTCTGTTGGTATTACAAGCTCAGTACCTCTGGTTCAGAAAGGATGGTGCATTAGCAAATGCTTGTACCAGTAGTGTTACAATGGATATAGTATAATATAATGTAACATTTCTGTACATTTACAAAAAATGGTTATATTTATTCAAAATGTAAACTTGTGTATTTTCCATAATAAGCCCAGTGCATGCACCCAATTCAATAGAATTTCTGCTCATTATTCTGGTCAGTCAGATAGTATCTAATACCTCTATAAAAATCACAAAATATTTTTTTCTAAATTTAAAATAAATGTCTGAACTATTTGGCATACGAAAACCTTCCCTATGTGTGTGGTGTGTGTATGTGTGTCCATGTCTGTATCCCAGTATGTGCCTGGCTCTCTGGATGTTGAATGTTGTGTAGGTGTGTGCCTATGTGGGTGGTGTAAACAGATGCCAAAAATTAAGAATTATTAACAATGAACAAATCTGTTTTGCTAAGAGCAGAGAAGACCAAGAACCTCCTATTTGTATGTAAATGTTCGGGCTATATTATAATGTGTGTGTGTGTGTGTATGTATGCATGTATGGATGCAGCAGTGTGTGAGCGGTTTGCATGTGTGGATGGAGGGATGGGGGGATGGGAGGGGACGGATGGAGGGATGGATGGACAGCGGACTGCGCCGGCATTAATAAAGTTAATGTCCATTGTAAAAGAAGCCGTTAATAACTCTCTTTTACGGCTATTCCTTTGGACCATTAACTTTTTATAATGTATAATGTTTCTATCTAGTACACCTAATTTTAGCCTTAATTAACTCTAATTAGAGGATTTCTGAAAAGTGATCGTTTGTGCTCACACTTAGCTTTTCATTAACACAGAATAAACCTATCTGTATAGCAAGATTGAATGTTTAGGTTTATAGTGTTTCAGACAGTTATTATTTATTTAAGTGTTTAAAACAGAGTACATGTTTGTCGTTATGTCTGTCTGGTCATTTTGGTTTTAAATAAACGTTTTGTAATTTTGTTTCTCTCCTGCAAAACTTTGAGCCAATTTCAACCAACTTGGTCAGAAACCCTTGGTCCAAGGCTTGGGCAATAGGGTGTTTGCACAGATGTGCCAATTAAGGGGCAATCTTTCAAAATATATTCTATGAATTGTATTTTCATTTGCAGATAAATTGCTATAATCACCAACTTGGTCAGAAGAGCCACTGAGCCCAAAACCCAATTATGGGGATTTAAGCAGATGGATTCAAGGTCACCATGACATTTGAAATCAAATCAGTTGGAAGAATCACTCAACTGCTGACATTGTGACCCATATGGGGTGTTAACAGATTGCTGATTTAAAGGGGCCTTTTGTCAGTTAGGGTGTAAAAAGTTATATAATTTGTTTCTCTCCTCTGCCTAAACAATTTGAGGCCAATTGCAGCCTAGCTTGGTCAGAAGAGCCACTGACTCATGGAGTTTGTGGTCAGAGAATGACCATCCATTGACCCCTATATGAACCTTTTAACGCCATAATAAAAAGTGTTACACATTTGCGATCACAAAGAGAGGCAAGACTTGTGTTCGAGAACAACCTTGTTCTTAATTAACAACATTTTTTGTACCAAGTCAATTTGTTTATCATAGTATTTTCCTTTGTAAGTAAATACGGGCATCAAAAAAATATTTCCCTCTTTGGGAATACCAGCACTTGATAGGCTTCTGGCATCATTGATGCTCTGGTTACTAAGAGATGTAGGGAAACCTGTGCAAGAGAAAAATCTTCCATATCACTAGTTGTTTGCCTGTATAACATTTGAAAAAATAGTAAGCATGTCAAAAACCCAAATTCACCAGAGACTTAACACAGGAGGGCTGCACCGCGGCTCCTGCACAGCGGGGGCTCCTCCACAGTGACTCTTATCATTTTGCTTCATTAAAACGACAATGATTAAAAGTATGGGAATAAATAATGCATTTTTGAAAGAAGAATAAATAGGTTTTAAAATAAAGCCAATGTATGACATTGGACAATTATTGATCGTGTGTAGCACTTTGTTAAACTCAAAAAAAAAGTTAGTGCCGATGTGACGTCCTCCCAAAATCAGGTGTCCCACTATTAGAAACATGGACCATAAGGTTTTCGTCTGGAATCCATCGGATTCAGATTCAGCAGGAAAAACTGGTCTAGAACCCGTTGAAAAACATTATAATATGTTATAACAAGTCACATGGTCTGTAGCCTGGACTAAACTTGGTTACACCCGGCACCTGGTAGGTAGGTAGTACACCTATCGAATGGTGTGTCTTCAGCTTTGCTCAGACAAACCCTCAGACATAACAGGACAGACATAGGATTGCCCAGCAGCAGCATTGTTTTGTTGACATCATTTACTAATTTACTTTATTTGAAAAGGAGTAGCCCTACTTGAATACAAAGACTTGTATTACTGCAATATATGTTATATAACAAGATTTAGAGCACCGAATTGAGAGATGGTCATAATCCATGCCATTTCACACCTTATGAATAATAGCTTTATCAACAACCTTCAACAATGGGCATGATGGCAGTGCTGCTTGTATATGTTAGGTGTCATGATATTTTACAATGACAAAAACCATTTTTCCCTTTGATTTTTTTTATGGAAATTTAGCAAGTGTAGTTCAGGTTAATGTGACAATTTGAAGTAGTAGTCCACCAACTAAAATAGTTCCAATGATTGAACCTAAGGTCTGGACGTACTTTTTATCACGACATTATGTATCTCTGACCTGAGGTTACAAAAAGATGGTCGTTAGGGTGCATCAGATTGCCTCCTCATGTCATCAATTTTCTTGAAACTTAGGTAGTAAAAAGAGATGAAACATCACATGATTCGAACCAGTGGAATTTCATTGTGTACATATGGCGCAATCACCATTGGACATGGTTTCAGTAATTGTCCCCTGTGCAGTCATCCATTCACCATAGCCCCATAAATTTGGTATCAAAAGATGCATTACGAATTTCTCTAAGCAAATGTTACAACCGTTCATCGAACTTATTAGTCACATTGAATATCACAGCTTATCAAGGAAGTGTATACTTTTTTTTGACTCACACGTACAGTGCTCTCTTTTTGTTGACCTCTTCTTGTTGGGCTAGGAAACCTTAAGTCATATTACTGGTAAAACTTCTAATTTTCGCGGTACTATTTTGCGAATTATTTTTTACTATACTAAAGTGTCCGCGAGTCTGCCGAATTTTGAACTCCCTGCTTGGTACTTATTTACTACCGATTTCCATGCAAAATTTGCTGTTAAAATGCTTACTTATTACCGTACCTTACAAATTATGTATCCGACACTCACATGGCCAGCAAAACCGTCAGTGTAGATCAGTACTCCTGAAATTACCTATTTTAAGCAGTGTTCGGGCAAGTGTACTGTGAAGGCAGAACTTCAAATCCCTATAGCGTCAGTGTAAACCATCCCCATAAACCATTTGTGTTGCGACACGATCGTCTACAGCACCATTGCCGCGCGACCCCGAGCTCTTCTTAGTAGAACGATTTAATCTATAAAAGCTAAAAAACCGGCCGCATGCTGTCCAGAAATGTGACCAAACAAAAATCAGATGCAAGTACCGTTAACGATAATTTCGAGGCTGGCCCCATTTGAAAACATTAGTGAACACTGGGTCCAATCAGTGAAAAGGAATTTCAATGTGAAATCATTAATCATGGATGCGCCCTTTCCGAAAATACACACGCTAAACGTGTAAACAAATGACGAATGAACAATAGGTTTGGGAAGCCGAAATCAGTTTTAATGACAAACCGACGGGAATTGAATTGTAAATTAAAACATCTTAAACATAAAGGTTGGTGATAACAACCTCGTAGTCATAATTTGTTGAATTTGAAGTTTTGTTTACACTGTTTTATCAGGGACAGCCTATGGTTTTATTTCGCGAGTTTTTAATTTCGCAAATTTGAGGTTCTCGCGAAATTCGCGAAATTAAATACCTCGCAAAATTAAGTGTTTTTACAGTATTCTACTCGGCCTATTCCGATTCTCCTTGTCCAGGGCTAGAATTTCGGTGAGAATCCGGGAATCAATTCTCGCAAAGACTCTCGTAAACTGATTTGCGTGAATCAATGTTGATTCTCGTAAACTTTAGAACTTAACACAGTAGCGAATTAGATGATTCCCGCAAAATTTTACGGAATCAAGACTGATTCTCACACACAGCAACGAAAGCACCCCTTTTCCTGAATAAGTGACGTTTTAGAGCCATAAACACAGAGGACATGTGTTATGCATTCTATCACTAAAAATCCCCTTTTTGACACATTTTTGTTCATACATAGGTTTATCAATGTACCTGAGTGCCCTCCAACCCACCCTCTTGGGTTTTTGAAAACTTTTCTTCTACTTTATTTAAAACGTTATGTTTAACAAATTGAATGTATGGTTTTTCAGATCAAGAAACACCAACAGAAGATTGAAATGATCTTGGACACTAAAAAGATCGACTACACAAAGATTGACATAGCAGCTAATGAGGATGACAAAAAAAAGATGAGAGAACTTGCAAACGATGAGAAATTACTGCCCCCTCAGTTGTTCAATGGCGACACCTATTGTGGGGTAAGTAAATCAAATAAAAATGTGTCCAAGAAAAGGCCCGGGAAAAGGTAGCTTTGGGAATGTCACTGCCACCTCAGTTCTTCAATGGTGACACCCAGTGTGGGGTAAGTGGGACAAATAAATACAAGTTGCTAAAGAAAAGGTAGCATTGTAAGTGACAAGTCAATGGCTAGGGGTCTCATTTTCCGGTAATTTGGATCCCAGGTACCCAAATTGTTTTTCGAGCGGGTATTCAGGTACCCAAATTTTTAAAAAATGAGAAATTAAAAATTTGTTTATATATAAGTTACCAAGTTCCACGAGCCCCCATCTTTAATCTGCTTTTAAAATATGATCCCCCCTCAGGAGGAAAATAATAATAAAAACCCTCAATTCTAACCTTACAAGAAAGAAAAGCACATGAGTGTAGAGACAATAACCCTTGGAACACTCTGTATTGTTTTGTTTAACTGTTAGCTAAAAAGTGAGAAACAAAACAAAGGGGTCATTCCCAGTGGCATAGCTAGGGGGGAAAGGGGGCACATGCCCCTGGTGCCACCTAAGGGGGGAGGGGCGCTGAAATGACGTTGGGGAAAATAAAAATTGACACAGAAAAAAATTGCCGTTGTTGTGATTTTGTCACAGGTAGTAGGCCTACAGCTCACATGCTTCAAGATAACGAGATAACTGAGAGCACTCAAACATGTTAAAACTCGAGAGCTTCCAGAGCCTCGCCCCTTGAACCCCCATCAGGGGCAAGTAGAGATCATTTGCTTCATGATAATGAGATTTAACTTTAAAGAGCTCTCTAAAGGCACTCCAACATACTAAAAACACACGAGCTTCTGGGGGCTTTGCCCCCTGGCCCGCCCCCTGGACCCCGCCAAGGGCAGTATAGTTTTTCTGCTTCATAATAGAGGTGGGCTATAGAGGGTCATATTTGGGTCATAGTTTCAGATCACTTCGAACACAGGCTAAAATGATGACTTTATTGATGCTTATCCCATTTTTATGCCCAACGAAAAATCCAAAATGGCCGCCAATTTTTTACCATAACTTGATAAGCATTTGTTTAATCACCTTCATTATTGTGGCAATACCCATGTTTTGGCCTGCAAGGAATCATTCTATGCAATTTTTATCTCACCACGACTTTTCCTTTTCTCGATATGGCAGTTTTAGCCTAAAATTGGACTGCGAGGGCGCTTTCCCAAAAAGTACATATCGTATGAAGATTAAATTTTAACTGGTGGGCCATCATCAGTATTATTGATGCATCATTTTATGAAGATTAGAGCTGTGTAACACTTACCATTTTCCCATGGCATTAATTTAAAATTTGACAAAAACATTCCCATTGGAATGTACAGGGGTCAACGAACTTTCTTACGTGTGGGTTTCAATGGAGGGCATTTTTATGACATTAAAAAGCCTACAGTTGTAAAACCGCAAACACCACGCAAGTCAAATTTTCAGCTTGTGTTCATGATAAAACTCTCTTAAACTTTTTGAATGTTAAAACCACCATATAAATTGGATGCGCGTTTTATGGGAAAGCGCCCTCAGAGGTCAATTTTAAGCAAAAATGGCTTTTTCAAGAAAACGAAAGGCTCTGGTGGGATGAAAGTTGCATAGCATGATTCCTAATACCCCAAAACATGGGTATTGCCACCAAAATTAAGCAAATTGAACAAAAAATAATTGTTATGGTCAAAAATCAAATTTTTGACAATTTGGCGGCCATTTTGGATTTTTCGATGGGGCACCCTGGTTTTCGCACTTTTCATTTTTTTCTTTGAAAGTGGGATCAGGGTGATTAGGCCCTTCACAATGGATTTTTAGTTTCCTGTTGCAGGTTAAAAATATTGGGGGCGGTCACTTTTCATTATTCATTATTTTTTCAGGTTAAAAACATGCGATACAAATTTCCACTTCCAATGCACATCACATAGATTTTTAACACACACGATACAGAAACTATACCTACCAAGCAAGTAGGCTACCACTCACTCAATCTCTTTCCTGTTTTATAAAGCATATAACATTGATAAAAGTTTAATTTGAGTGGAATAAGTAATTGAAAGGTGTAAAGGGTTGTAAATTAACTCCATAGCAGATGCTTCTGAATGCAATTTTCATCCTGGTCTACTGAAGTTTTCTTCATCGCAAGTTGCGTATTTAGTGGGAAAGAGTCATCACGATTGAAATCGACATACTCAATCACTTCTCTGCTTCACGGTAAGTTTTTATTTCAATGGTCACTCTTACCAAATTTGTAAAAACAAAATAAAAAATATTGGAAAACTACACCACAGACCAAAGTAACTATTGGTTTCTAACCAGCGTTAGAAATAAGAAAAATAATGTGGTAATCCGCCGGACTACCACAGTAGAAATTAAAAAAAAAAAAAAAAAAAAGGTATTGCCACCAAAATTAAGCAAATTGAACAAAAAATAATTGTTATGGTCAAAAATCAAATTTTTGACAATTTGGCGGCCATTTTGGATTTTTCGATGGGGCACCCTGGTTTTCGCACTTTTCATTTTTTTCTTTGAAAGTGGGATCAGGGTGATTAGGCCCTTCACAATGGATTTTTAGTTTCCTGTTGCAGGTTAAAAATATTGGGGGCGGTCACTTTTCATTATTGTCCCCGCCGAACGAGTTCGGAACGGGGACTATAAAATGAGCAGCGTCCGTTCGTCCGTCCGTTCGTCCGTGATAAAAATGTTAACCCACGTTGTGTACAAAAAAAAAAAAAAAAAAAATTCATTATTTTTTCAGGTTAAAAACATGCGATACAAATTTCCACTTCCAATGCACATCACATAGATTTTTAACACACACGATACAGAAACTATACCTACCAAGCAAGTAGGCTACCACTCACTCAATCTCTTTCCTGTTTTATAAAGCATATAACATTGATAAAAGTTTAATTTGAGTGGAATAAGTAATTGAAAGGTGTAAAGGGTTGTAAATTAACTCCATAGCAGATGCTTCTGAATGCAATTTTCATCCTGGTCTACTGAAGTTTTCTTCATCGCAAGTTGCGTATTTAGTGGGAAAGAGTCATCACGATTGAAATCGACATACTCAATCACTTCTCTGCTTCACGGTAAGTTTTTATTTCAATGGTCACTCTTACCAAATTTGTAAAAACAAAATAAAAAATATTGGAAAACTACACCACAGACCAAAGTAACTATTGGTTTCTAACCAGCGTTAGAAATAAGAAAAATAATGTGGTAATCCGCCGGACTACCACAGTAGAAATTTTGGTAATCCGCCAAAAATTTTAGCCATCCTGCGGATTGCCAAATTAAAAATTTTGGTAATCCGCCACAAATTTTAGTCATCTGCAATTTTTATTGTTTCAGTTATCAACCTTTACATTTTAGATGTCAAATTAATGAATTATAAGAAACCAACTTACCATACAGGCCAGAGAGAAATAAAATCCTTTCTGGGAACTAAAGGTCCTCATGTTAAAAAATTGTTTAAAATGGGCACCCATCATGTAAAGCACAAAGTCCCTACTGACAGTGCTCATCAACCATTGAAACACAAAAGAGCCAAAACACCGGTAACCATCCAAAAATGGCCAAGAACCATCCAAAGTCCCCGGGGGGGAGAAAAAAAAAAAAAAAAAAAAAAAAAAAAAAAAAAAAAAAAAAAAAAAAAAAAAAAAAAAAAAAAAAAAAAAAAAAAAAAAAAAAAAAAAAAAAAAAAAAAAAAAAAAAAAAAAAAAAAAAAAAAAAAAAAAAAAAAAAAAAAACATTGATTAGGGTGTCAAAAACAGCAAAATGTGGAAAAAAGGTATGTTTTTTCTAAACCCTGAAATTGTGATGTACGTATAATACTCAAATTAAGCAGAGATCAAAAATATTGTAAAGCAAAGCAAGATAATAACGGTATATTAACGACACAATGCATTGCTTGCTTGTTTCGGGTAGCTAAACTTACAAAAATGCTTCTTTAGTGTAGCAAAATCAGACAAAAATACTTGTTTAGGGTATATTTTTAGTCAATGGAAATACTTGTTTAGGGTGCATTTTGGAAGTCCATGTTCACGCACCATCTCCACCTTGGAATACAAGTGCCCCCAAGTGCCCCCCCCCCCCCCCCCCCCCCCCCCCCCCCCCCCAAAAAAAAAAAAAAAAAAAAGGTCCAAATTGTCCACTTTTGAACATCATTATTTTGACCGTTTTTGATGGAAATGGGCAATTTGTTTTGCTATTTTGGTTTTGTGTTGATACACAAAGGAGCCAGAAACATCCAGAAAAATTCTGGGACCATCCAAAGTGACAACTTTTCTTTTAAAAAAATAATTATTTTGACCATTTTGAACCAAAACTGTTAAATCGGGATCCAGGTAATTTTCATCAACCATTGACACACAAAGAAGCTAAAAACACTGTGAACCATTAAGGAACCATCCAAAGTGTGTAATTTTAATTTTAAGAAATCAATTTTTACCATTTGGGACAGAAATGGTCAATTTGAGTTTCAGGCAAATTGCTCAACAACCATTGATACACAAAGGAGCCAAAAACACCAGGAACCATCCAGTAACCATCTGAGACCATCCAAAGTGTCCACATTTCTTTAAAAAATCATTATTTTGACTATTTTGAACCAAAACAACTGAATTGGTTTCCAGGCATTCTCATCAACCACTGAAACACAAAGGACCCGAAAACACTGGGAAGTGGAACCATCCAGAAACTATCCAGGAACCATCCAAAAAGTATCCACTTTTCTTGAAAAATCACTATTTCGACCATCTTGAACCAAAATAGCCAATTTGTGTTCCACACAATTTGCTCAACAACCACTGATGCACAAAGGAGAAGAAAACAATCTGGGAACCTACCCAACGTGTTTACTTTTATTTCATTTTGGACTACCAGCCAAAAATAATTATTTTGATCATTTTAAACCAAAATAGCTGATTTGGGTTCCAGCAATGGTCAACAACCATTGATACACAATGATCCAAAAACACAGAGAACCATCCAGAAACCATCTGGGAACCATTCAAGTGTCCACTTTTGTGTAAAATTGTTATTTTGACAATTTGTTATTTTGACTACCAAAATAGCCGATTTTGGGTGCAGGAAATGCGGGAGGAAATGCTCATCAACTATTGAAACACAAAGTAGACAAAACACCGGGAACCATCCAGAAATCATCAAAAATGCTCCCCTCCCCTCCCCCACCCATCTCTCCATTTTCCCGAACTCTCTCAACCATACATTCCTGATCTTTGAAAATATACACGTTTGAAACTTGATCAGCAATTTATATTATGTACCTTAACATTACAACAATGGCTCCTAATTGACTTGCACTACTTGAAAAGACCACCCATGTTGAGTTCAAGTCTTTGTGGTTTCTCTCCCGACCCTCCAAACTTCCGACTTTTAATAAAATTTCAGGTGAAAACTGCTGTCGGAAAAGCATTTTTAAAAGCAAATTTCTGAATGAAGCTTGCTTATAGTAAGGTATTTGTGTAAGAAAAAAACTCGGAATACTTTGAAAAAAAATCTTCACTCTTAAGGAAAACACAAATAATGAATTCATGAAAAATAATTAATTATTTTGGGATTCTTGGCATTTACGGGCGGGCGGCAACAGGAAACTAAAAATTCATTGTGAAGAGCCTTAAAGTCATCAAATGAGCCTGTGTTCGAAGTAATCTGAAACACTGACCTCCTATAGCCCACCTCTAATAATAAAGCAATAACTGAGAGCTCTCCGAAGGCACTCAAACATGTTAAAACCCAAGAGCTTCCGGGGGCTCCACCCTGGACCCCCGCAAGGGGCTTAGGTTTGGGACCACATTAGAGGCCCAAAGGCAGGTCCCTGGGTCAAACCTGTTATTGCTCCTGCATAGCGCTGGGGGTGCCATGTTAGTTCATCTTCCTCGAGTCAGTGACGTCAACGCGTTCAGGCAGATGCTTCGCATGGGCATTTTCACACTGCCTTTATAACCACAGCTGTTTGAAAGTCATTTATTATGACAAAACCAGAATAAAACAAAAAATATCAACAGCCACACACTTCTGACAATTTGAATTATTTATACCACTGACTGCATCCTGTGTAAATTTTACAAAATTTCTTTGCGGGCAAATATGATTTTTTTTTTAAATCTAGTTTAACATGTCTCTGTATGGAAAATATAGAGGGCGCTATAACATACAAATTGCGACCTTTGTAGGCCTATATGTCAAGATTTCATGCAATGGATTTTTCTGATTTTTGCAGAGGTAATAGCTCTTGCATGCTCCTAATTATATCAGTTGTCAAAATTGTGTCGCCACCGCTTAAAATTGCTCTGAAAATAAGAGACGATTTGCATGGGGTCAAAGAATTGTGATACGTGCGCGTGTGTATAGGGCCCCTACACGGAAGGTAAATTATATTGAATGGACTTTTGTTTGCCCTCCAGATCATCCAAGGATGCGAAGAATACAATGCATGCACCTGGTTCACCTGAACATTTCAGCTATTTCTACAGGTGATTCCTTTGTATTCTCTGCATGCTTGGGTTAATCTGGAGGCAGGTCTGGCCAAGATAACCTATTGACCTGCCGTGCAAGCGCCCTATACCGGCGATTCGAATCAGTGCCAGCGGCGATTTAATGCTGTGGCCACTGCATAACACACTGACATCACTGACTTGAGGAAGGTAAATCAATATAGCTATGCCACTGGTCATTCCATGCCAACATTTTACACCAAGGTGTGGAACCCACCCGTGCAGATTTTGTTCATATTTCAGTCAGAGGTACATTGTATGGTGCTTCATCAGCATGTCGGGGGGCAAAAGGAAAAATTCAAATTCCACTTGCTTGTGTTTTACATGCCAGCAGGAGCCTTTCAGTATTTTCAGTGGCCCCTGATTTGAAATGCCATCTTTGGTGGCCTAAGTTGCAATCAAACAATGAGATCTTCATTTCAGCCTATCAATAGTGCAAATGAGCCCTTCATGCTTTTTTTGCCTACTATATAGTTGGGTGTACTATGTACATTTGTATTAAAAATGTACGAGATGCAAGTCACTAATAGGGGGCAGATCTTCCCCCAGGAATGGATTTTGAAATTTTAGCAATGGGAGTTAGTTTGGGTGATATTTGCATTTTTCCAACATCTTTATGCAGCCGTTCCGAGCATGATTTTTAATAGCGGCACTTAGATAAACTCTATGCACTCGATGCTACCCTATCCTTTATGTTTCTGTATTGTACACTGAAGAACCTTATTTGGTAGTGAAGGAGGTGTCGAGATTCACAAGGACTCAAGAACCACCTTGTGTTAAAGAACCTCTAGCTAATGTTATTAGCTGAGTATTATTATAAAAAAATATAAATATTTCTTGATTTTGTTAATCTTTTTCTTTTCTGCACTCTTTTTTCACTAGGACTATGCAGCTTTTGATGCAGCAGTAGAGGGTGAATGTTTGGAAGAATTCCTAAAGTTAAAGTGAGCAACACTGCAGAGAAATTAATACACAGGAAGATAAATTAACAATTTTGGTGACTGTTAAACTAAATATGGAGGTGGAGACCTAAAGAAGAATTAGATTTTCTTTTTGAGCGAGGGCCCTGCCTAGGTGTAGTAGTATTAGCACGTGGTGAATTTGATTCATTTAGTGGCAAGTGAAATTTTCACAGGTATAGCTGGTCCTGATTCTTTTTGGTGGTCAATTCATTTGTCCATGAAAATAACGATATGCAAACAATTTGGTTTCTTGTAAGTAAAAAGCAAGTCGATCTTATCAGGAAAAGAGTCAACCTCAGACAGGAATTTCGGTTCCCTTTTAACGGTTTAGTGTGTCAGGGTTTCAAAGGTTCAAAGTGGATACCTCATTGCATGTTGTGATTTGATCTGTAAAATGCTGACATGAAAAGGACAACTTCATTCCGGTTGCATTATAGTCTGGAAAACTCTATTCTTTTTAAATCTCATCAGTGGCGTATCTTGGGGGTGCGTCTGGGTGCACGCCCCCGGGGGGTTTCATGCGCAAAACTGAAATATCATGCGCTATTTGCCTGGCTATTAAAGGTCCTTCCAATCCGCGGGGGTCCCCCGCAAAACCAGGTCTATATTTACGCTGGTGCCATCATTGAAAGTTGAAGTTACTGGTCCAATACTGGCTTGTGGGTGATTAGTTGCAGAAAGACTCCAGTAAACAATCTCTACAAACTTTAAAGTTGGTATGTTATAACATTGGCCAGTAATCAGAGTTCGACACATACAGTAACTTAGGTCACACAGGCTCAGGGATCTATGCCAAGAGCCATACCCTGCCATGTCAGGCTTAAGGCCAAAGGTTTTCATGAATTGACGAGTGTAAAAGTCTTTTGGTGTTTGCTCGTAGTATTGTCCATTAACACGAGAAATCCTGATGTTTTGTTAATGACAAAAAATGACACTCTCGTTTTTTTCATTTTAGTGTTTTCAATGTTATGAGGGGCTTGAGTACCGACGAGTAACTTCGCTTGAAATATCCCCCTTGTCTCCTAAATAATATGATTAGCCTCTCAAAGTTTCTGAAAAAAAAATAAATTTCATGAACCAGTAGAAAAGATCAAATAGATCCCCCCCCCCCCATGAAGTTGGCATATGCCACAAAAACCACTGCGATTGAACATGGGTTGAATTAGTATGCAAAAGCCATTTAGCATAGAATGGGTGTTTAAGCTCAAGAGTACTGTGAAAATTGTCTCTCTTTAATCAAGATTATTTTTGTGTAGAAAGAAAACTTTTAATATAACAATGTGGTTTTTTATTACTATATGTTATGTGGCTTCCATATGCTCAATTTCTTTTAAACAGTACGCAGTGAGACTTGAAAAATCTTGCACCGTAACTTTGCTCATTTCGTACTGAAAAATGAAGTTTTTCTGATGTTTGTATTTTGTTGAAGCTTAATGTTTCGTTTGTATTTTTTTGCATTCCTAGTTGTTTGTGTAATGTCCAATGATCATACATCGGCATTGCAATTAGTGTTTTGTATCTTTATTGTATAATTTGCAACACATTTAACCCTCTAAAAATGATGGCTACTGCCCAGAATTATGAACTTGAAATATTATCTAGTTATAGTCCTAAACCAATGTTGAATGAAACTTGGACATGTTCTTTAGTCTCCTCTTCCATATGAATGAACGAACAATTGCTAAGCAGTGTTGTTGCCATTGTGTCCCGCCTGTTTTGATATAGCACTACTTCAAGTCGATTTTCACTTTTTACCAAATCGGTACTTAAGCACGGCTATCAGCAATGTGTGTATTTAACTCGGGGGGGGGGGTTTAATGCAGTGATTGTCACATATACAGTTAAGTCAATCCATTTTTTAAGGTTTTATCTGTTTTGAAAAATGAAAGAAAACTAAATTTAACCTGAAGTAGCCCTGTAGTAACCTTGTTTTAAAAGCATCCATTGTCTTTATCTATGGGGGCTACTCTGCCTTTCTCAGCTTGGCTATTATGATAGTACTCACAATTGAATGTGTTTCTAAAGAACATTCATTACTCTTTTACTGAATAACCAAATTGGTCTGTAATGACGACATCCCGACATATCCCGAGCAGATCATCTTCTCTAAATCCTTGTAATCAACCCTCATTTTAAGCATCTGTGCAAGTCTGTATGAACTGCAAGTTCAGGAAATATGCAAGTGGGTATGCAAAATTGTCATAGTGCATGGAAGCTTAGACAAAAAGATGGTTTGCCTTTCCAAAATCCAACCGACACCCAGGTTTTTCCAGGAAATTTGAGTGTACAAAAGAACAATCCCCTTAATTTTTTTTAAATTTCAGGATAACATTTTCTCTCTTGTATTGTTTTTTTTTGGGTATGTTTGTGTGTCAGGGTTTCAAAGGTCAAAGTGATAACTCATTGCATGTTTGATTTGATCTGTAAAATGCTTACGTGAAAAAGGGACAACTTATTCAGGTTGCATTATAGTCTGGAAATTTTCTTTTTAAATCTCATCAGTGGCGTATCTTGGGGGTGCTTCTGGGGTGCACGCCCCCCGGGGGGGTTCATGCCAAAACATGAAATATCAGCCTATTTTTGGCTATTAAAGGTCCTTCCAATCCCGGGGTCCCCCTCAAAAAGCCAGGTCTATATACGCCGGTGCTCATCATTGAAAGTTGAGTTACTGGCCAATACTGCTGTGGGTGATTAGTGCAAGAAAGACTCCAGTAACAATCTATTACAAACTTTAATTGGTATGTTATAAACATTGGCCAGTAATCAGAGTTGACACATACAGTAACTTAGGTCACACAGGCTCAGGGATCTATGCCAAGAGCCATACCCTGCCATGTCAGGCTTAAGGCCAAAAGGTTTCATGAATTGACTAGTGTAGTATTTGTTTTGCTCTGTAGTATTGTCATTAACAACAGAAAATCCTGAGTTTTTGTTACTGACAGAAAATTAGACCTCTCTTTTTTTCATTTTAGGTTTATTTATGAGGGGTTGAGTACCACATAAACTTCCTTGAAATACCCTCTTGTTCCTAAATAAATAATGATTAGCATCTCAATTTCTGAAAAAAAAATAAATTGCAAGAACCATAGAAAAGATCAGAATAGATACCCCCCCCCATGAAGTTGGCATATGCCACAAAACCACGTAGATTGAACATGGGTTTGAATTAGGTATGGCAAAAAGCATTTAGCATAGAATGGTTTAAGCTCAAGAGTACTGTGAAAATTGTCTCTCTTTAATCAATATTTATTTTTGTGTATAAAGAAAACTTTTATATAACTAAATGTGGTTGTTTTATTAATATGTATTATTGGCTTCCATATGCCTCAATTTCTTTAAACAGTAGAGTGGAGACATTGAAAAATATTGCAACGTAACTTGCTCATTTCGTCTGAAAAAGTGAAGTTTTTCTGTGTTTGTAATTTTGGTGAAGCTAATGTTAGTTTTGTATTTTGCCATTCTAGTTGTTGTGATAGTGTCCAAGGATCATAAACATCGGCATTTGCAATTAGTGTTTTTGTAGTCTTTATATGTATAATTTGCAACACATTTGTAGACCCCTAAAATGATGGCTACTGCCCAGAATTATGAACTATGAAATATTATCTGTTATAGTCTACAACCAATGTTGATGAAACTTGGACATGTTCTTTAGGTCTCCTCTTCCATATTAATGAACTGAACAATGCTAAGCAGTGTTGTTGCCATTGTTCCCGCCTTTTTGATATAGACTACTTCAAAGTGTAGATTTTTCACTTTTTACCAAATCTGTACTTAAGCACTGCTATCATCATGTGTAGTATTTAACTCGAGGGGGAGGGTTAAATGCAGTGATTGTCACATATACAGTTAAGTCAATCATGTTTTTTAAGTTTTATCTGTTTAAAAAATGAAAGAAAACTAAAATTTAAACCTTGAAGTAGCCTGTAGCTAACCTTTTTAAAAAGCATCCAGGGTTTGTCTAGCTGCTCTTCTCAGCTTGAGCTATTATGATATTACTCAAATTGAATGTGTTCTTAAAGAACATTCATTATCTCTTTTACTGAATAACCAAATTGGTCTGTAATGACGACATCCCGACATATCCCGAGCAGATCATCTTCTCTAAAATCCTTGGTAATCAACCTCTTTAAGCATTCTGTGCAGTCTGTATGAACATGCAAGTTCAGGAAATATGCAAGTGGTATGCAAAATTGTCATAGTGCATGGAAGCTTAGACAAAAAAAGATTGTTTGCTTGTCATAAATCCAACCGACACCAATTTTTTTCCAGGAAATTTGAGTGTACAAAAGAACACATACCTTAATTTTTTTTAAATTTCAGGAGAACATTTTTCTCTCTTGTATTGTTTTTTTTTGTGGGTATGTTTGTGTGCATTTGGTCATTCTTAAAAAGATTTTAGAATTTAGGGCATGTATAAAGTAATGTAACAGTAATAATTATATAACTACAGATATTCCCTGAAAGTGAGATAATTTGGCATGTTATGGCCCTGACTGACCGACCCTAAGTCATGCTCAGTTTGACTAGAAATAATTGCACAAGCCTCACAGAGGTGTGTGCCCTTATGATTCAGTCAAATTGACGCAAAAATGAACAAATCCAAACATAACCTCATTCATAAACATTATAAAGTATTTCAAAACATTTTTCCCCACAGAAGTGTGCCATTCATTACATTAACATCTCAAATAAAAGGCACAAACACCCGCCTGTAAAATGAAACAAACCACTGTCGCGCGCACTCTTTCTAAACACACTATGTACAGCTCATTAACATTCCGCGCTTGCATTGACAGACTCAATGCACTGTTATCAATCAGATAGATTTCAATACACCTATGCTTCACAGGAATAAAAGATGCTGAGGCTTGTAAGGACCATTAGACCTGTCATAAGATCATGTAAAAAATTCTTTATGTACTAAAACTTTTTGTACTCAAAGTGTGGATTTTGTGTTGGGATCACATGACCTCATCATGCTACAACTTTTAAATCTGTATGTATTGTGGGATTGGCCTAACACATTCTTTGTGAAGGGTGTAAGTGTGGGTTACTGTATTTTGCAAAATAAAAAAATAATGGGCTCACTATGCCCTTTGGATTACTAAGTATATGCTCTATTCTGTCGACATACACTTAAAGCATGATGAAATAAAGTGTGTGAACCAGTGGGTAGAGAGTGTTTGTTTCTTTTTAACTAAGAAAAAATACAGTAAACCTACTTGTTTAACCTCCTCCCTAGTTTCAATCACATTGCAAGAGTGCAGCAATATCCTGACCCGAAAGAGGTCAACCTGGCCTCTAATTCCGGTATGCGTACCTACCTAAATAGAAAAGGCAACTCGACTACCTAGATCAACGGAAATCAATAGTAAACGGAATAAAGCTCATACACACTACTGCTTATCGATTGATCATGGGTTGGGTTTTGAAACCATCCTAAGTAGCTTACACATTATCAAGAATTTGGGTAGGTACGCATACCGGAATTAGAAGCCAGGTAAACTCATTCCGCTATCCTGACAGTCGGAATTCTTTAAGCAAATGAAGTCCGCATTTGACCTTCAGCACTGCCAAGGGTTGGTGTCATGGACCACATTTGCATACATGCTGTTTGTCTCTTGCTTCTCTTCTAACTCGTATCTCCCCACCCCTTCCTTAAATGTAATAAAGAAAACCCTGGTATAGTTCCTCATTGAAATGGTTTCCATAGTTGATAAGGACACTAGTTTGCTTATATAAGGGGCTTTCTAGAAAGGCTAGCATTTTATACTAAGGATAATATGTAGCAAGAATGATCTAGTGAATAATATTGTAATATTCACGGTAAAAGTGTAAGGCATTTGGCAAGATATTACAGAAAAAACTTCTCTGTACAACTAATTAGGAGGTTTATGAGAAAAAAAAAAGACATGATCGAGTTATTACAAAGCGTAAATAGTAGAATAAAAGTAGAATAAAATATGCCTAAAAATAAAGATTTAACTTATTATGTTTGTTAATAATATAGAACAAATACGTGTGATCACATTTGTGTGTTATATTAATTTGCTTGTAGGGACTCAAGGTGTTGTAGTAATTGAGTGAAAGTTGGTTTAACGCAAAAGTAACTGCCGTTTGCCTGCCATTTGCTGAAGTGCTGAATTGAAATTAACAGAAAGGGACACGGGCGCATTTCCATCCCAAAATTCAAAGTTTCTTAAAATAGCTAAAATGGATAGATTGGACCTTGGAAACTATAATACAAACATGCAAAAAACCTCAGTTTTACAAATATTGAAGGTGCCCTATATTCAAAATGTGCCAGTGTCCCTTTAAGTCGATGGTTCTTGATATGGTTACTGATGCACCATTTTGTTTTCTTGGTAGCATGATATATTGTTGAAGAACATGGTTGTGCCATGTAGACTAAAAAATGATCACCAGTTAGTAAAATATTCTGTTTTACCTGCATCCAGCTCTCTAAACTTTTCTCTATTTTAATTTGGATATGGTAAAAATAACAATGGGCAGACTGAAATAAATACTGATTGACAAGAGCAAATACAAATTGCCCAACCCAAACTACATGTAACATGCAACCTGGAATCTATTGGTGTAGCCTTATGAAATGGTGCATATCAACAGCCTGGTCGCTGACTCAATAAGAATATACAACTTGAAGCTTTTTCTGCAATCTTGAAATTAGGCATCCAGCAGCCATTGCAAAGTAGGCAATCTCCTTGTACTAACCAAATATGCTGCCCTTTGAGGCCAGTGCATGTTAGTTTGTCTTGTAATTTGCTCTTGAATTAAAGTTCATTTTGTACCTTTAATTTAGTCTCAATTAAAAATAAATACTTGTACTTGTTGTCCCCAGAGGGGTTTAGCTATTTTATGTGTTTTAAGTGTTTCATTCCATTACAAAGGCATGTTTAAAATATGTCATATCAGTTCTATGATACATTGGATTGGTCACACATACACTGTAAATCCTGTAACACTATGACTTATTGAAAAGTTGTGAAATCTGGACCATTACTAAGTTACTAAGTATGTGTAATGGGGCTGAAGCAGATGACCGAATCTAATCCCATAATCCATGGTGTTGACCTGGACCACTATCAATATCTGTGATGAAGTTTTGAGGAAGAGCAAGTGAGAGAAGGCAAAAAGACCAATAAGACTTTCAGGCTGGTATTCGGAAAGGGAGTCTCGACTCTGGTTTTAACCAAGGGTTAGTCCTACATGAGTGGACCTTTTTGTTTTCAAAATACTGTGACAATTAAATGTAATGCATGAGAAAATTGTTCATGGATGGTCCAGAATAGCCCATCCATGAGGAATTTTCTCACGCGTTACAGCACATTTTTAAAGTATGTCAGAAAGAGAAAAGCTCCACTCATGTAGAACTAACCCTGGTTTAAACCCAGGTGTAAAGTTAGACCCCCTTTCAAAATACCAGCCTGAAAGTGCCAACAAACTATGCTTCAAAAGAGCCTGAGCAAAAAAGTCAAGATTTTGTCTGCATGTGAATGTTGAGTTAATTTACAAAACACATGGTATTGTGGGATTGTGTAGAGATCTTTGGCTGAAGGGAATGGGAGGAATAGAATTCTCTGATTGCTTAACTAATCGCATGACCTTTTTCTCCTGTCTGTGATTTGGCGAGCAAGCCAAACTTTTAGTATCTTTTCGTACACAATATAAATAAACCATTTGAGTGCCAAATTTAAATTTGCCAATTCATTATTAAAGTAATCTTGGAAAGGAAGCCTCCCACTTTCCTGAAATTGTCTGCTTCACAAAGTATATTTATACACAAGGACTTGCATGCCATGTATACCGTATAATGTAAACACATTAAATATTGATCACCATACAAATAGAACCAAAATGCACTTTTTGTAGAATATCTTATATGTTGACTCACAGTAGTTTGTGTCAATAGTTGTCAAGTGTGAAGTTCTTAAACTGTTCCATCTTTTGATTTGTGATGAAATCTATACAATGTTCCGCAAAGAATATATGATCTAAAACCACTGCACCACTTACAGAAACAAAGTTTGTCTACTTTTGTATGTAAAGTCTGCTGTCCATTATCATGCTAAGTATTCATTTTATTATGTACATCAAACAAGCTTAATTAGTTTTATAATCATGATAAAATAACACCCAAGGCCTGCTCTGGCTGACTTTGCATTGAGAATTGATCTTTGTGTTGTTTCCTTATTAGGCAAAAAAAATATTGTTTGATTGTCCTCATCCGACCGACCGTATACCATCGTCCCTACCATTTTACTTTTTTTGTTGGAATTTTTTTTTTTAATTTTTGAGGGAAAAAATTAGAAAGAGAAATGGGTCAAAAATATGCAAAAATCTGCTGAAATAAAAATAATAGGTTTGGTATGTCTCAAAAAGTAACATTTTCTCACTAGCGTATGCTCCAAGGCCACCGGCCACAGTGTGTGATGTATCCATTGATCTGTACTATGGTCTGTGAAGACATTCTCACACCGGTTCTGCAGTATAGAAAATGCTGAATTCTAGCGAGTAAGATTGCACCTTTGTTTTTAAAATTGAATTTAAAACTTGCTGTTCAACACCAATGGCATTGTTTCTCTAGCTATTATGGTGGCTATCAAACTAATTTTGTGTTATTTCTCTCCCCGGTGCGAGTTTGCATACTACACAATCAGAAAACGGTGCAGAATTCAGTAACTTTAGGCGTTTCTCTAGCAGCATTTTTGTGCCGATAAATATATTGAATCTTGATTCAAATACATTCAAAATTCCAGGCAAGTACACACTCACACAGCCTTGTAAACAATGAAACAGGTTTCCTTTGAGGCTTTGTCATTCATGTTAAAAATGTATTAAAACATGTCAGTGCATGGTACATTGAAATTGCATTGTTTTAATTATTATACCTCAGTCTGAATGTGATGCAATATCATATTACAACTTTGTGGCTAAAAAAAGATTAAAAAAATATATATCCGACCGACCGACCGACCCATTCTGCCAGAGGCATCTATGGACAATCAAACAATTTATTTTTTTGTCTTATAAGTACCTTTAACATATAAAAATACATTGCAGGGTTGAATTAAGTGGTATTGAATTCATCTGTGATCACCTATTTAAAAAAAATCAAACCCCCACCCTCTGGGCACTTATACAATCGGTCTGATTGGGTCATTACAGGACACAAACATGAGATAGCCCTCGGAGTAACAATCAAAAATCGTGATGTGTAAAACCATACCACCATTCATTATCCATTGTTAATCAAAATTATGGAAGCGCTTGCCACACCTCTTTCATGGCTCCCAGCGGGATTTAGAGTTACACAGGGGTAAACATTTTAAAATTTCTATTGTGGTGAAAAGCATATAGGATGTTTTGTTGGGTTACAAAGAAATTCCATAAAGTAAGTTTATACCCACCTGTGGTTTATGTTAGACTTATGGGGTAAACTGGTTGTGATTGAATGATGAAAGTCAATTTGGTTGTACAGGGGTCAAACTTAAAAGTTGACTCCCAAGTTTGTAAAATGTGGTTGCAAAAGGTGGTTCAGCTCATAAATGAAATATCGGATAACAAGTATTTGAAAAAAAACTGTGCGAGGTCGCAGTAGAAACTAAAAATTAAAAAATGAAACTATTTATTGTCAAAAAAATTAAGTAAACCAATATCAAGCCGAAATTATTTTTTGGGAAATTTTACCAGCAACAACTGGCAAAGAGGTGGTTTTTGCCAAGTGAAAAAAAAAACATTGTACCATTTTTTTTTTGCTGAGCAAAAACTTGCGAACACATGTATGACAGGATTCCTTGGAGAAGTGTTAATTGCTTTTCATTTCCATTTATTTACCATGATGCGATCAAAATATCAAAAATAGACAGTAACAATGAAGGTGACCAAAGCACTATACGTCTAGACCAAAGCAGACCACAGTTCAAACAAGTATTGGCCACCCTAATTACTTAAAAAAGGGATTATTAGCAGCGAGTTGCGAAGAAATCGGAAAAAAGGGATAAGGGTTACAATTCAATATACTGTTGTAAATGTAGAAACAAACCACAAATAGTGAAAAAAATGGAAAAGTATTTGAGGAAAGTTATACCATCTCCCTCAAAAAGACATAAAGCGCTGACGTCTTCAAACTCTACAATATTCAAACGCCTGGTTGTGGTTTACACTAGTACAGAATAAAACAAAGATCAATAATGTTTGTGATTGAGGTCAAACGATTGATCATGGTGCACAAGATCATGCTTAAAAATCTGGGATTTCACAGAGAGGCTTTTTGTGTCGCCCTGCCTTAAGGCAGGACGACACATAGGGATCACTTTTCCTGTAGTCTGTTGTGATTTGTTGTTGTGGTTGTCAAAAAGGGGTTAAACATTGCTTGTTCTATCCGCCAGACTTCTGGATTTAACCAACACTTCAGTCGTAGATGCAACATTGGATTCCCCGCATGTGCTGATGAGGTCAAACGTCACAACCAAGGTCAAAGGTCATGTGAAGGTCAAGTTGTAAGAAGCTAAAATGCTAAAATTGACCTAAATGAAAAGTTGAAGTCAATTGGAACCAACTTGAAACCTAGGTGCAACATTGGATCCCGCGATATGTTAATGAGGTCAAGGTCACATACCAAGGTACAAAGGTCATGTGAGGTCAAGTTGTAAGATAGGTTGCTGAAAATAGTAAAATGAACCTAAATTGAAAAGTTTAAGTCAATTGGAACCAAACTTGGATCATAGGTCGCACCATGGGTCCTCATTGTTAATGAGGGCAAAGGTCACATGCCAAGGTCAAAGGTCAAATGAGACCTATCATTACACA
Organism: Ophioderma brevispina; assembly: GCA_023653785.1. NCBI lineage: Eukaryota > Metazoa > Echinodermata > Ophiuroidea > Amphilepidida > Ophiodermatidae > Ophioderma > Ophioderma brevispina. The sequence goes on from JAMKCH010016908.1 coordinate 31,026, forward strand.
CTGCGACGGCAGGCGACACATGCGGTCCGAGGACCGATGTATTTTTTTTATCTCAGTCGGAATTTTGATCGTTACATATAGAAATTAAGAAGCCGATAAAAAGTACCGAATTGTACGTCAACAATATCGTAAGAAGGGGGTTTAAAGTCATAATAAATAGTTATTTTACATGCACTTAATGCATGAATGAAACAGGTTGCAAAATAAGGGTGTCCCAGAATGATTAGTACCCACGATACCAAAATGTTTATTTTTTTCCATAGCAAATCAATAAACATTAGGTAAGTTGGTTTTAATCTTCCACACTTTTTATTATACTGTAACCTTTCATAAGAATTTTGAATCATAATAAAAAATCGGAACTAACCAAAGTGAAATACACTAATGTGTTAGAGATGATGATTTCATCCCTTTGGGCTAGTGAAAAAAATGTATGTGTACTTTTACCCTCTTCGTGGCAAGCTTTTTACAACATGCTTAGTCCCTTCAGGAATTCGTTATTAAACAATCAAAACGTGTGATTGTGTTACCAATAGAGAGCGTGTCCTCCTTTTTCATTCGATTACCAAAATGAGTAAATAATATGACCAGTAAACGTTCAAAAATGATGTCATAAACCTCGCTAGACAGTAAAGCCCTGGCCACACAAGCATTAGGCCTATATATAATATTTTGGTACTTTTATGGCAGAGTAAAGCACTAAACCCTCTGTATGTATTTACAAGCTGTTTATTTTGCATCATGATTTAGAGCCAAAACTAGCTTAAAAATCTGATAGTCCTAATATTTTGGGTCTGCAAAATTGAAATTTTTCGTCTTGTGCACTTGTGTTTTCTGAAATTGACAATTTTTGCTGCCTAATGGCTTTATGAGGTCATTGTGATGCCATAAAGGGTATGTTGGAACTTTATCTGGTATCAAATGGATAGAGAATGATAATAGCATATCTCTTGGTACCAAAATAAAAAGGATCAGTGACTTAGTAAGAGATTTCGAAGGAGGATAAGGGATGCAAAAAGGCTTGTAATCGGAGGGATAACACACCTTTTTTTCACTTAGCCAAAGGATGGAATCAGCACTCCTAAAAGCAACCTTAACACACTTAAGGTATTTTCATTTGGTTAGTCCGGATTTTTGATTCAAAAATCTTTGAAAGTTACAGTATATAGGAAGTTGATATTAAAACCCACTTACCTAATGTTATTGATTTTCTATGGAAAAAAATAAAACATTTTGGGTATCGAATGGGTACTAATCATATGGGACACCCTGTAGGGGCATCAATATCATTCCACAAGATAGTAATTAGTACTGAGCCTGCAAACACACATCTAGAGGCTATTCTAAACGGGGTATAATTTTAAACATACAGCACCGACGTGGCTGTGCCCTATATACTAGTAGGCCTAGTCAGTACTGGCCATAACCAAGAAAAGCTGGACAAGGGCAAGTGTGAGTCGGATACCAGAGCTAAAATGTAAACATGATGACAATGCCCCCACAGCCTTGATGGACTTCCATCAAGTCTGACATTATATGTGCTTTGTACAGTAACCCTTTATACATCAGGGAATCATTCATGTATCAATTACTCTGGAACACAGATTTATACTATTAACAATTGAACTGGATTAGATGTAGTCTAGTGCCAAAGGAGGTATTTGACACCAGCTCTGTTTGACCCTTAACACCTGCCAGGATAGAGTATGAGATGATGGAGTGGATGGAGAGTAGTTCTTGTTAATAGTTCAGGCAAATGTTGAGTTAATTAAAAGTGTATGGCAAGTTAGAAACTGAAAGGGTAAAACATTCCTATTTGTACTGCTCCACAAATTTTACTAACAAGTAAATTAAGATAATAATAAATTGTTCTTATAAGGCGCAAAAACTCTCCGAAGAACTCAGAGGCCACAGTAACATGAAAAACACTCTTGCTCACCGTAGGAAACTCTACGTGGCCTGATCACTTTCTTACCTACAAACTCTCCTATTGTTACTCGCCCTTTATCACCCTGCCAACAATATTACCCAAACTGCCATAAAAAGCCAGTCTTTGGAGACTAAGACAAGAAAAGCCTTTTAAAACAATGTAAAACATGTGTGTGATGATTTTGTTTGAATGTCTAAATTGCATCGCATTACAACCCAACTCTAACACTCAAAATTATCGTAGTAAGTGGATCATTTTCAAAAGAGAAAAACATTGATATGAAAAAAAAAATCTGCTGTAATGACTTCATAGAGCTAAATCTATGTAAATCTATGAAGAACATGAGACTTCAATGCAGAATCGAGCATAGTGGTTTCTCTAGCTGAGGTCCTAGGGACCTCGGCAAAAAGTCAACAGCTAGTGGCAGCTACAGTGACCTATTTTGTTGGAAACGTGAAAACTAATAAAAAAGGTAAGCAAAACATTCCCTTATTTCAATCCTTTAAGGTAGGGGAACAAGTTCACCACATATTACCTGAAATCAAGCAACTTTTGACCCTTGTACACACCAAATGATATAATTTTTACAGTGTTAACCTCATAACTCTGAAACTCTAAGCAATAGATAGTGTAAGCCATACCTTTTTAGAATCTGTAATTTGAGAAAGTTCATGTGCTTTTCACATGATGAAGCATTTTTTAAAATTTTGACCCCTGTAAACCTTGAAACCCAAGCGCTGGGGTCCGTTAAGGGGGATTGGCAAGTACTTCCACAATTTTAGGGATTATCAATGCTTAAAGGCTTGTGTGCCAAAGTCATTAATTTTATCCAGAAGTGCACACCCTTTCACTACAGTACCCTGCTATGGAAAATCAAGCGGACACGCAAATCTGTTCATCCCATAGGAAACGAATCCACTGAGAATGCCCAACAACCAGTAAATAAGTTCTGTGCGTTGCTGTGCATTATGTGCAGGGATTACAGGCCGACCGACTCAAAGCTAAGCTCAAAATCGATGTCCTTCATATAACTCGAGGAGCTAGCACACAGTTGTACACATCTCAAGTACAAACGGGTTGAGTGGGTGATTAATCTGTAGACAGCCTGACAGGAACCTGAAGTGTTGGTAAATGGTGCCTTTTAACCCTCTAACACAATAAAATCTCACAAAATATCACAGAACTGGTGAGACCAAAAAAACAATGCACGAAGTCCAGAAAGTAGCGTGACGTCATCAAACCAAGACTCATATGGCACGAAATAGTGGCCGGGCCAGCACACCGCCGTAGCGTGCTATCCATGGTCATGGGACTGGTTCGAAGGCACCTGATTTTGCGACTTTCTTGTTCCTTCTTCCATAACTCTTTCAGTCCTTCCCCGGGGGACAGAAACGACTTGGGTTTAGGGTTAATTAACCGCGTATTCCATATAATAAGGAGAAGGGGCCAAGGCAAAGATGGTGCAGGGGTCAAAATTTGTAAATTGATCCCATCATGTTGAAATTATACCATGTTATGTGTCTAACCATAAGGATTCAGAAAAGGATAGTTTGTAATATGTTACAGCCGGAACTTTCAGTTATAGGCTAAAAATTAGCAAAAATCAATAAAGTCAATTTCAGTTGTTACAGGGGTCCACATTTGAAAAGTTGCTCCGATTTGGATATAAAAAAAATGGTGCAATTATTGGTGGATTAAAATAGGATAGTTTTGCAGTGTCTCAAATGCTTGCTTAATAAAGTAGGGGGAAAACAATATCAAGCCCCATTGAATTGCATATGGACATTAGCCTTCTGCGCCCCCACATCGGAAACGAAGCATTTAAAGACAATATAGACAACAAAGAGCGTGGTTCTATATTAGATAGAGAGGGAAAAACGTTACGTCATCTTTAGAAATCATCGTCTCGCATGTTTTGACGACCACAAAGAAAACAGAATACCAACAATAGAAAGCCAATGGCTGCCTCCGCTTCTTCCCATACTGTGGGTGCCTTTGCATATACACTAATGGTAGTGATAGTGCTCAAATGGATGGATGGTTAGAGGTGGCCAGGTGTAATAGTGCCCCAGGATCATTGTGCTCAGTATCTTTTCTCATAAGCAATTGCGGCGCTTAGGTGAAAAGTGGTATTATTCATTTGAGGCCGATTTATTTAAATCAAGACGACTGCGTTGTCATTTCATTCGGTTGTGTGTTCATGGGTAGGACAAAATTTTTTAAACCACCCAATAGCAACCAAACATCCAACAACGATATTTTGCCGGATTGTTTGTATCGCACCCAAACTAATATTTATTTCCGTTTGCAATATTCAAAATGTCAGTGCCCAGCAAGGACGACTGGCTTTGAATAGGCTTCACCCCCTTGATAGACAATCACAATTTGTTAGAAATCCGCATCCGGAATTTCGTTACACAGTATCCAATGGTACTGTATACTAGACATATAAATGTGTATGCTTCAAAATGGTGACAAAACAGTTATAGTAATCTACTCGCCGACAAATGTTGTAGAGGACCAATAGATGGGTTGTGATGGTGATGGTGATTTCAATGCTCGAATTGGACAGGAAAGATGGCCCAAAAATTTACCTACCATTGAAAAAATAGGCATGGGAAAAATACCTGCTCGAAATGGCAATCGAGAAAAATTTAATCATAGCCAACACATAGTTTCAGAGGCCTGGTAAACTCTGGACATACATAAGTCCAGGAGGTAATAGATATCAATTGGACTTACATTCTAATGGAAGAATGAATAAAATATAATCCTTTCTGTGTGGGCTGGACCATAGAGTGGTACATCTAAGATCACAGAGTATCAGGAAAAAAAAAGTGACAAGAAAACTGCAGTATAGATTGGCAAAAGCCTTTTTCAAATGACAGAAAGCTGCAACATCTGTACACCATTGAAGTTAGAAACAGATACGATGTGTTGGCAGAGGGGCAGGAAAACTGCAAACAGATAATATAATAAGCTTCATAACTGCCAACAAAGAAGCAGCATGAAAAAACTTCATTCCTCCCCAAGAAAAGATGTGCAAGACTCGACTATCTAACGATCCAGAATGGCCAATAATGATAGAGATAAGAAAGGGAGACCTTTGAGTTTTACCAACAAGATATGACTGCGGGAGAAGAAAAATTACTATGCAAAGGCCAGTCGAATCTTGGTGATGCATACATTGCTGCAATGGAGGATGATATTAAAACAAGATTAGAGCTGTGAAAAAAGCACATGTGAATGCAAAGCATGCATTAAGCGACAGCAATAAATGACATAACAGGTAGAAAGTCTAGCTTATCTGGTCAAATCAAAGGTAAACACAGAAGGAAAGATTGTCAACCGGTCAACCACTTCAGGAACGTTTTAGCATTGACTACGTAATAGAAGGTGAAGAAGAAAATGTAACACTATTTCTATTATTGAAACTAGACATCAGGTTGGACCATTTGAACCGCTGGAATACGAAGAAGCAAAAAGCGTATTGTAGAAGGAAAGAGCTTTTGGTGGAGGATTTTGGGGTTTACTTCCTGAGGTGATCAGAGATGTAAGCTAGAATGACATAGTGCTGAATTTCTGTAATAATGCCGTCCTACACGGTATGAAGACAGAACAGTGGTCCAATCCTGAAAAATTGACCCATCCCCAAGTATGGAGCCTTAGCTTGGGCAGCAACTATAGGGGAATTAGTCGAAGCTCTATAGCAGCGAAAACCTACAATAGAATGCTTTTAAACCAAATTAGACCAGAACTGGACAAACACTTGATAATCAACCAGAATGAGCTCCCTGACTGGCGTGCTACAAGGTGACACTCTATCTTGCTCCATACTTGTTCATTATCGTCCTAGATTATGCTTTGAGAATGGCCATAGAAGGAAATGAAAAAGGCTGGGTTTCCATCTTGTACAACGGAGAAGTAGAAGGATAGGACCAGTTGTAGTCACTGACTTAGATTTTGCTGATGACATTGCACTCTTGTCTAACAAGATGGGTCAAGCACAAGAGCTACCACAGAGAGTTGAAACATCAGTGGCAAAAGTTGGCTTGACGATAAACTCGAGTAAAACAAAATTCATGGGCTACAACTGCAACCAAGCAATAATAAGGACGAATGATGGTATTGTACTTGAAAAATTAAAGAACTAGCACCGTAAAAGGACATCAAGCAGCGTAAACCAGCAGCATGGCGGGCATGCAGCAAACTACAAAAAAATCTGGAAGTCAAGTCTTCCCAGGAGCTTCAAACTAAAACTCTTTACTGCAACAGTTGAGTCAGTCTCTTCTATGGGTGTGAAGCCTGGACTTTGACGCCCAAGATCGTCAAAGAACTGGATGGCTGTTACACACGCATGCTGTCGGACTGTACTAAAGTTCATTGATAACAGCGGATTGACAACGTAGAGGTGTATGGAGAGCTGCCAAGATTGAGTGTTAGATCCGATCGTAGTATGAGATTGCTGGAGACTGCAGAGGAGTAGTGATAGCATCCAATGGAATCCGATGCATGAACATATGAAGCCCGAAGACAAAAGTGAAAAATACCGTGGATATCAATAAGAAGGATACAGGACTAGAGACAGCAGAGTGCGAACAGCAATGCAGGAGAGCCATCACAGTTCGGAGACACCACCCGAAATAAGTAAGTCAAGCATCAAAACGAAACATATGATTCAACTCAAGCTTGCGAAGTGAGCATTTTAGTGGACTAATTTTTAATTATTACACAAAAATAATAATTTGAGAATCTCTGAGTCGGCCTTTAATGCAGCAATTTGGATGGATATGGGACAGCATCGGCGAACAATTGACATCTTGTCTTTGGGCCAAAGCACTACAGTAGTTGTGCTGCATTGCCCCGGTGCATTGCCCGGATCACAGGTTGCGAATCAACAACTGCGTTTGTTGAAAGGGAAAATATGTCAATTGAACTTATGGCAAAACATGAGAATTTCAGTCAACCTTGGGAGACGCTACGATGTTGAGGAAGATATCTTAAAGACTTACTCTGCTCAATATATGGACAATCGAAACTGCATGATGTGAATGATGGCCATCGTAATTTTCAGCAAGTAGTAGCAACGTACCCATGCAGAAATATTGACCCTACTTGCCATCAGCCGTGTCTCTCACCGTGTTAACGCAGTGTTAATACAAAAGGTTCGCAATGATTATGTTAAGCGAGTGAAAAAATGTTACAAGGATGTGGAAAAATGTGTAATCTGATATAATCTTGAACCAGAAGGCAGTAGTTTTTTTTTTTTTTTTTTTTTTTTTTTTTTTTTTTTTTTTTTTTTTTTTTTTTTTTTTTTTTTTTTTTTTGCGTGCTAGAAAATTGTTTGTTTTTTACCTCAAAAAATGACAGAAACGCTATTGTGTTATCATACTTCTAATTGTCACAGAAATAAGTAAATGACAAAGTCAACACTGGGAAACAGGTCAAAAAAAGAGGGGAACTTTGTACAGGGGTCAAAAGTAAACGGGTCTAATTGTTTTGAAATTTTAATTTTTGGGTCAAATGTCACACATGGGGACACCATGTTACATCTTGACTCTAATTACGTGATGAAATGGTAAATGAGTACAAGTGGTTATTTCTGGTCATATGAAGAATTTGGGACCATTTTGACCGAATCAGAGATTCTGAAAAATGGTTACTCTGATACCTTGAAAACTTCATGCCCATAGCTATTTAACATTATCCCCATAGGGCAAAATCAACCTTTTTTATCCTAGGCTGGTTAAAATGTTGGTATACACGAATCCGAAGGGGAAGCCTCGAAAGGACACCCTCTACGTCGCCGCCATTACTGGGGGGCACCCGGCCACCAAACAGTACACACACGCGCCTATTGCTTAACGAACGAAATCATAAGGAACATAATCATGATAATAAGACTTACAACCTACCTTTTTGCCATTGTTAAACAAATTTCACCGTTTATTTCAATGGATGTTGGAGGATGATGTCAGGGACTGCCTAAACTGGAATTCCAGGGCAAGTGTAAAAATTGAAGGTTAATCTCGACCACTGTTGCGTGACTGAGAATGAACGCTTATGGTAGAAGACGTGTTAAAAAATTTGGTCTAACAGCCGCGTCGGAGAAACATAATTTTTCGTTAAAATTACATCCAGACAAAAAGAAAGTAACAATAGAATGTTGATATATTCGTGTGCGTGAAAACTTGAATAGTTCCCAAAGACCGTCGATTTGTGAAAACGTGAATCTTCCGATGCGGGTTGTTGGGGTTTTTTTTAGAAAGGGAACACTTCCGTGGCCATGTGATCGATTTCGGAGATCTGAACAAAAATTAGTCTCGTTGTGGCATGGAATGTGCTACGCCTGGAATATCAGTACACGTGAAAATGACGGCGAGTTACCCCCCCCCCCAATGTGGTATTTAGGACTGAAATGGATACGATGATTGTTTCTTGTGTCATTAGCGAGTGAATTCGCACGCAGTTCGGTTCCATTTTTGTAACCTTTTTATCGTTTGTGCAGCCAGAATTACATTTTTTCTGAGAGCGGCCCATGATGATATACAACTGGGATAACAGTGAAATAGTGGTGGTTTTGCCGTCCAGAACTGATCAAAATTATCGCTTCTTGGTGGTAAACAAGTACAACGTAAACGCGGGTTGTTTATAACGAGAAATGCGAAAGATGCCCCCCAGTCATGGGGATGGTGAGTGGGCCGCCCACGGCGTAGGGGCGATAATAGTTGCCGTCGGATTCGTGTATATATTTTAGAAACAAGCACGCCTACTTTATTTCCCCTCGTTAGCTCAGGTAACGCCATGCCCAAGATGGCCTGACCGTACATTTGAGTGGAACAATTTTTCTGCTGAAAATGATAGATAAAGGGTGTGTAGAATAAGAATCGCCGGGTGCCACCTGGGGCACCCTTAAGCATTTTGAGAAAATCCAAGATGGCGTCGCCATAAATGATAATTATCTATCAACCTAATTATCGAAAATATGGGAGTTACTAGATCCAATTATTCTATACGTCCGACCAAGAGTGTGGGAGTACCCCCACCGCATGGCACTGTAACATTGAGTAGTACTCCAAATTCAAAATGGAAGCCAAATCTAATCATTTCAAAATATGCTTATAACAGCAATACCTGCGATAAAAATAAAAATGAAGTACTTAGATTATGTTGTTAGACACAAATAATGTATTTCTTGATACTTTTAAAGTTGTTGTAACATGAGTCAATCAATAGGAGCCAAAATGTGAATATCTTCAAGAATACTTGACACAAATGTCTAACATTACCTTCAAGTATAATTATGTGTGTCTATGAAACAATTAGAAATGTACCATGATCATAACCAAGTGATAACCAGGAATACTGATAAATAATAAAAATTGTTTCAAATTAATAAAATCGCGTGCAATATAGGTGAAAAAATAAGTAATTCCTGTGGTATTTTTGACAACTTTGCACCACATTAGTTTTATTTCGATTTGGCGCATTTAAAAAAACAAATGAAATGTATGTTGTACATTGGTTAGGGATACAAGAGTACATTTTAAGTCATTGACACATTGATCGAATGAAGGCTGTAAATACTTATAAATTGTGCTCAAGTATTTTTGAAGATGTTCCCGTTTTGGCTGCCATATTGATGTACGTCATGTTACAATTTTAAAAGTATCAGAAATACATTTAATTTGTCTAGAAACATAACTAAGTTAGTACTTCTCGTCTATTTGTATCGCAGGTATTTGTTGTCATGCATATTGTAAAATAGCTGCATTTGCTCCACCACATTTTTGATTGAAGTATGACTTAGTTACCCCAGAGAAATACACATGGTCACTTGGCATCCCCTATAGTATATTTAGTACCTCCATAGTTTGATAATATCGGGTTGAATAGATAATTATCATTTATGGCGACGCCTCTTGGATTTCTCAAAATGCTCAGATGCCCAGGTGGCCCCCGGCAGATTTCTTTTTCTACACACCCTAATCTATCATTTTCAGCAAAAAAATTGTGTCCATACTCAAACTTCCGTCACATTGAAGGTTCTACCTGACTATGTTACAAATTGTTCCTTGCAGGGATGTTCCCCGCTACTAATACTTCTAGGACTTTGATATGTTTTTTTCATCATTTCGAAGTTATAAAAGCCAAAAATGTTTCTGTTTCAATATTGGAGGTCTCAAAGCATTATTTAGGAAATTTTCTGGCCACTACAGTGGGAAACGGCGAGAATGCCGATAATCTTTAAAGTAAAAAAAGGAGCTATAAGGATAGCTGTAAGGATGAAGGTGATCTGATGAGTGAAGAAATGCAATTGATAGTAAATTTGGAGGATCAGTTGTGCAGATTGGGCCCAGATATGTTAATCATGTGCAATGAATGTTTATATAATAATAAACTAGCGTAGCGAGCATGCAAGAGTACAGCTGCCAAGTATCTAAATGAGAAGGACAGATACCTGCGGCCAACCGCCTTAAATCAAAAGAGAGGTTCTTAAGCAAAGGTCCAATACTTGAAAAACAGTCTCAAGAGCTTAATCCTTTGAACACGACAAGCGACTTCAGTCGCTGAACGATCAAAATTTGTCCAATTTTGTTTCAAAAAGGTAAAATTATTAATTTCATGTGCATATCAGAATCAGCATGAAAAATAAATGCAATCTAACATTAGGTCCCAAACAAGCCTAGTCGTCGTTGCTATATCTTTTTTTTTAGATAGCCTTAAAGACCTGCAAGTATGTTGGCGCCTCTCTAAACCACTGACTTATGTTGTATAACGTATAACAGAAATGGCCCGTGTCGATAGGGTTAAGAGAGTCGCCTTGGGGAAAGAAAGACTTGCCATCAACCAATGAAGTAAACATCTTTGGTATTTGACCCAGTAGGAGCATTTCCACTGGACCTGACTTTCATGGGCTTAAGGCGAGTCTCAGAGTCTCAACATATTGAGAACCAGACATGGCCGATCTAAGGTTTCCTTGCCAGCAAGTGTGGCTACCTGGAAGCAGTCAGGGGACAACTCCCCTGTGGTTGTGGAACAGCACAACGGACAATGGAACATCTCTTGCCTCAAAACTTCTGGAGCACAATGCACAGACAAGGACCGTGCGAAGCAGTGAAGCAGCCAGACGGTGTCACCCATCTCTGGCTGGATCATATTGGAACCACTGTGTGTGGACACGATAAGAAGATGTTAGAAGCATACAGGAAAAAATAGTCGCCCTAAGACCCCCATTTCGCGCCTCTCGAGAGTAGTTTCGAAGAACCCTGATTGAAACATACTTCAGTTGTTAAAGAGACACGATGACATTTCCATCAGAAAGAACAGTCCCAGTTTTTTCGAAACCCGTGTGTTTTGGCATAGTATATATTTGGGAATGTGTACTTATTTTTCAGATCACACCTAAGGTGAGCCAACCAAATACGGCGTTGTTATGTAATAAGATCATTAAGATGGTTTACAATTTTCTGTGGGGCACCACAAAAACTTAAAGCATGCTGTTCTTATTGAAGAGAGTTACGATACGTGCAAGTTCCAAAAGTAATTGTGGTTTCTTTTTACTTGTTTGATCAATAATATAAACTTCGAAACGTTTCTCGGTATGTGTTCTTTGACAAACCGATCACGTGCAATTAAGGAAATTCTTATCCCCCCAAAAAATTCCTTTTCCTTTAGATCCCCTTGGGGGAAAACTTTTGATCAGAAGCTAAATTTAGTTTGCAAAGCCCGCAAAGGGCCTCAAAATTTAATTCTGAAGGCCCTATTTGAGAGAAATAATCAGTTCCAGGCTCCAGTCAGTTACACTCTTGAAGTCGAGATACCGCACATATCCCAATCTCCAAAAATATAGTGCCTTCCCAGGATTCTTTAGACAATGATCTGCAACATCTGTTTGCGATGCCCACTGCTGTTTATACACAAAGAACTATTTTCCATCCAAAGAGAGCCACTTAACGGTGAAACCAGATTGTTCTTCAGACACCTTTCAGAACCATTGTTGCTGCCTCTGCAGAACTGTAGAATAGTTCTCCAAAGGGTTATTAATTCCTTGGAGTTTCAAGACAGAGGTACTTGATAGAACTCTCTTCAAAATTTAGAACCATTTACAAAGACCCTTTTAGGCCATACTGAAGCTGGAAAATTTCTGAGGGTACCCGAAGAAGAACAATTTTTAATTTAAGATATATTAATCCATACTTCCGAAGGAACAGAATTTACAAAACCTTTTCGAAGGGTTGTATACGATCAATCTTCTTGTTTTGTCAGAGGGCCAACGGCCCTAAAAGTAGCAAAATTGGTAAATTACGAAAATTTATTAGTAAACGTAATATGCCATTACGCAAAAGCGCCACGTGAAAACTTTTATCTTCACGTGTTTATAGCACGTTTTGGGAAAATAATAGGGGAAAATATTTATGCTTTTATATTAAATATTTATATAATAGTTGAATGGCTTTGCTTGGGAGTATGATACCGATAATACCGTATGATGCAAGAATATATTGCACGAGCTGGATAAAATTAGTGTACGAGGCGAAGACGAGTATATATGTCTAGCGACGTTGCAAATTTCTTTTAATTATATTCAGCCCAGTGAGACCAAAAAGAGTAAAAAAAGTTGAAGAAAAAAAATCATTTATTCGGGAACTGATTAACTAGCTGCTGCTTCAACTATAAATTTGATATCATCAAATAGATAATTTATTTCTTTAAAGTGATACCCAATTTGTCCCCTTTATTGTAATAAATAGCGGGAAAATAGCAAGTTAGTAGTGAAGAATGTGCAAATTTAGAGGTAATGACCTTCTGACGCCACACTCAACCGCTCGCGACACTTAAGACTATGCTTTTCAGATGGCCCACGGGATGACCTATACAAACGTCATAGCAAGGACACTGGTAAAAATCATGATTAAATTGGTGGTACCTCCCGGTCTATGTATGTGCAAAAATGCGATTTTTAGGAAAACGAGGGCGTTATCATCTGGAAATCTCTGAGTCAGCAATAATCCGATTGGGTATAGTACTGATTGGTAGCGCCGAGAGAACGATTACATCCTTTTTTGCAACCAGGTCAGATGCTGAAGGTATTACATTCCAGATACGGTCAGATGATGGGACAAAGGAACCTATCCTAAAACCATTGTAAATTCGTTGAGTTCGAGCCCCCTGCAGTCAGTGTTTGTGTCCCTGGGCAAGATGCTGAGTGTGTATCAAAAATTGTTGATGAAGAAATCACGGTATTTGACCCTGTTTACCCAACTGAAAACGAACTGACTACCTGATCATAAGTCTATTTGGCCCGGGCTAGGTTAATTTGATAACGATATCGACTTGTCTTTATGTTTTTCGACGGTTTCAACGGTTCGAGATCAGGTTTATGTTGATGCTGAATCGATGGTGCAGACGAGAATCTTGAGCAGTATTGTACAAACACAAAAAGTGAAAATTGCCACAAAAACATTTAAAAAAAAATAATCGGTGTTCACTCAAAAGTTGTGATTTTTAGTCTGTCTCGTTAAAACATCCACTGTGTTCAATTAACATGTACAATTTTGTATCCATAATCAATTTAATTCAATATGGCGCCATTGATACAATCAAGTGTTCTGATCGTGATCTACATTTGTCTGAAGCTGGTAATTGGTATCTACTGGTGGTTTAAATCAAGAAATATTTTTTAAATGGATTAGCAGCATTAATGCGAGAAAATCGAAAAATGTGGAGGAAATGCATTTTTACACTGAAAAAATCAGGGACAAGTGTATAGACAGCGATGGCGTCTCAAACCAAAATCTTATAAACAGCTGATTGTGGTTTACACCAGGACTAATAAACAAAGATTAAATACTGTTTGTGTTTCTGGTCAAACGTATGAATCCATGGTTCACAATTATTCACGCTTAAAATCTGTGATATTCAACGGGGATATATGCTTTTTGATCTCAAGTCGGAATTTTGATATAGTCAGTAAACCTATGGATGAACCTAGAACAATTGACAAACAGAAGGTTTTTTGGTTTTATCTTGTTTGT